>JABJVR010003173.1:0-16300 GCA_025773905.1 Chitala chitala | reverse complement strand
CACACACACACACACACAAACCATCGCAGCTTGTCAGAACCCTTCCTCCTCCCATCCACTCAAGATGTAATCCCTATTGAGAATTTCTTCACCTTTCTCCTCTCTTCTTTTTAATTGCACGGTTTTAAAAGCGGAGATGCATCCGAGCCTTTTATTTTAACAAACAGTAGGTCATTTTAATTTTTCCCACCTTTCTTCCTTGTGTGCAAGCTGTAACTGTCTGTAGCCTTCCACTAGTGATTTATGGCTTTCATTCAGTTTTAATTCGCGACCTGAAACATCGTAAACAACAGCGTACATGACTGGACTGCAAACATGGTGAAGACCAAGGGGTCTTGTGTCGAACTGTGCCATGTGATTAATTTGTGTATAGACTAGAATTCCTGAATATGCGTCTGCTTTGGATCTTTAATTAATGGTGCCTGGCTCATCTTCTCCTGTAATCTATTGCTCTGAAGAGCTGCCCGACTCCAGAGAACATGATTTCAGAGGATCAGCTAGTTTTTTTTTTTTTATTATTTATTTATTTATTAATTTTTTTTTGGGGGGGGGGTACAATTTTTCTTGAAGATAAAGTCCAGGTACCTGTGCAAACAGGCATACATAACATGCAGTATTGTGCTGCTCAAGATACACAGAAAGCTGGTGATTTATTAACACTCCATTCATATTCTGTGGATGTCCACAACTCTAAGGATCCACGCATCTTTCAGCAATGGATATTTAAACATGCATGTCACCATTTATTGAAGATATAAGCTGCTTAATTTTTAGTTCCTATGAGACATTATTTAATATATATTTCAAATGGTACAAAATGTATTAACTTCAAAAATGCATCAGGTACTTTCATTTCTGAAAGGTACCATAAAATACAGCTGTATCACTGCATCATTGTCCCCCATATACACAAAAGCCCTAACTTAGAAACCCAGCCATGTTCACAGAGGCAAAAGTAACAGTGACATGAATATAACAAGATGAACAACTGCTCTTTCTCTGATGGCTGGCTCTATCTATTCATTTTTTAAGCACAAGGAAACAATTTGAAGCGACACTGATGGCTTACAGTAGAGGCTGCCAGTGCCACATCACAGTCAGCTCACACACAATGATCTCATACCCATTGCTTTCTGCACAGTATCCAAACAAAGAAGCATTATAGAATCTTATAAAAAGCTCAGTTTTCTTACCATCACTATATTACCTTATAGTAATTTGAATTATTACTACCTATCTATTCCAGTATTCTCAAATCAGCTTTCCCTGACAAGAACAATATTAATTAATTCTAACGACAAAATTAAGCATCTGAGAAACAAGCTTAAAAAAATTATAACACTGACACTATAGACTGAAAATTCTGGGATTCTTGGGATTTCCCGTTAAACATTTAATTGGACAGATGGTCCAAATATGACTTTAAAGAACGACTGGGATGAGCGGTGAAGTGAACTCTGTTGATATTGCTGCTCTAGCCGAACTCTACTAGGCCTGTGTTTGCGTACTTCTGCTGTGTGGTGTCATTTATCCAGATAAAAATCAGTAGGCTACGATGACACGTTCCAGTTAATATACAAGGTCACAAAGCTCCAGTGTCCCCCTCTCGTGTGAAGGGCAGCTAAGGAGTGCCATCACCATAATTAACCTCATCGTTCCCAGGGTGCACTGCGGCAGAGCTGCTGGTCTCAGTCTAACACAGCTGCTTCATCTGCTTCCCCAAACTGCTTCCACGCTTTCCTGTGATGGAGGTCTGGCAAAGGAGACGTGCCAGGCAGCCAAACATCTCCCCCAGGTTACCGCTAATGGGCCTGCTCAATCATACTCATTACCAGGCAACCTCCGCTCACTCAACCCGCCGATTATGGCGGATGGGGGCACGGCAGATCGGGCGAGTCGAGCGGTCGACTCGAAACCCCTCATCGACTTGTTCATAAGTGAAGTCTTTAATGGCCCGTCTTACTGTGCGCGTACAGGGCCTGTACTCCATAAATGAACTCTGAATCAAAACAAATAGGCACTTTTGGGTGTGAAAGTGTTCAAAGAGCTTCGAAACGTCTTAGCGAAACAAGACTGCACAGCACACCAGACACAATTCAAAAACAGGAGACGTCTTTTTGAAAGCTTGTCTGTGTTTTTATATCTTTATTTTTCCCCAACGTGTTCCAAAATGGTATGCAAAATATATGCCAACTGCCACTTTGATTTCATTACAGTCTTAAAAAGAGTAAAAGATGAAAAAGAAGAGCAATGTTATTTTAAGGGGAGCACATGCACTGTGGAAGCAGGCCAAGCACAGCTCATCAGGTGAAGGGGTCACATTCCCAAATGCTGGCGCTCACCTTGAGCCTTGTCCTATCACACACGTTCACTCTGGACAGATATGCACTGGTGGTGAAGTTCATCATCGTGAGGAACCACAGAAATCATAAACCTTATTTCTAAATGAAATTTCTGAAATGTAATTTAAGATTGGGCAACCTTAAAAGTCTCACAGCTCCCTTCTTACGATATGTGACAACATGTATAATCCTTAATTCATTACAGAGCTCAACTTCAAAATTCTTACATGCCATGGGCTACTTTGTTCAGTTATTCTTCGCTGACAACTGTGTGCATAAACATCTCTCCATACAACAAATGATATTCGTCTGTTGCATTCAGCTTGTTTGTGTTTCACTGGTATGTGTTTAAGTAGTAGCATAATGTATGCAGTAAGAACATTTGACTAAACAGATGCCAGAGACATGAAGTAAGCATCACATACCCTGTTCTTCTCCCTGTGATCTTTGAAAGAGTCTGTTAACAGCCTTAAATGTTTAGCACAGCAAAAATGCCACAGGATTGAATCCATCCATCTATCCTTTATTATTATTATTATTATTATTATTATTATTATTATTATTACTATTAGGTAGAAAGCTCACACTTGTCTGAAAAGAAAGATTCTTTAAAGAGAAAACAGAGGACAAGAGGACGCAGGAAATGCAGTGGGGCGCTGCTACTCTAAACCTTTCGATCGCTGTGTTCCATGTTCCCAGCCTGAGGCTTCATTGATTTGCACCTAACTGATATAACACCCCTCCCCCTCGATACATTTAAGACCCTTTCTGTACCATCCGTGCCTTTAATCAGGCTTCGTTAACATCACTAAGTCCCACAGCATGCCTGCTATACTAGAAACTGGAAAACAATTAAGAACAAGATGAATAAATGGGCGTAAGAGAAAGAACAAAAGAAAAAAAAATTAACACAGCAAATGGTTGCAACTCTGCAGTGGAATAAAATTATTCTTTCTGAGACAGCACATGTAACCCAGAGATTGCAATAGCTACCAGTTCAGTATACTGGGAACCAGCTGTCTAAAGGAATTTGCATTTCTATATGCTCCTGATGCCGATCTAATTTTCTAATCAGTATAAATGAATCTTTATTCCTCCAAAATGAGCAGTTCTGGGGTAAAGTCCCCCTGTTTCCCACTAGTCTGCTATCTTTACTGTTCGCTTTTCTTTATAATGTTGTATTGCATCACAACCAACCTCAAGCCTTTAATTTGGTAGAGGATTACCTGAATCCACTTATAGTGATACGGTTGAACCTCCGAGGTCTTTCCAAACACTGTGAGAGTGATAGTGTGAAGGGGGGAGGTGCGAAAGGAGGGGCACAAGTAAAGGCGGCCTCCTGGCTCTCATCTGCCAGATGCCACCGCCAATGTTCAACACAACACAATTTCACCGATGGTTTAACAAGGCAGCTGAAAGTGTTGTTGGGTCACTGCGGCCAGGGGTACAGTGCTCTCGCTAACCTCCGGTAACCTCCACCCATTTCCGGAACATGTTCGGTTCTCAATGACTGCAACAACACCAATTCTCTTTAAAGTTAACAAGATGTTTCTCGTTTTACATGTAAAAGCTCCGGTAGGGTATTTTTGCATGGCTGGACCAGAGGAGCACCACTTTTGCAATGTCTACGTCTCTCCATTCAATTACATGGCATACATATAATCAATAAACAAGTCAGAGGCCTAGGGCTCTTCTGACCACCTTTTAATCTTGAGAACCTCATGAAGGTCTGCTCCATACAGCTTTGACAGCACCAGCACTTTGCGAGTATACGAGAGTCGCACCTAAAAGCTAGCCTATACCGAGCCACCTTGCCGGAAACCCATTTCTTTCGTTCTTCTCAGACACTATTTGCACCTCCATGCAGCTTAAAAGCAGAACACTTGGTGACTGGCTCAGCATCCATCAGGTCATGCATCCTGCTCACGAGAATGTCTCGCTGTGTCACACAGGGCTTTTAGGTGACCCGTACAGCAGGTGGACTGGGGCACGGGTTCTGCTGGTCACTGCAAAGGCACACTCAAGTACACTAACGGCTGAGTGCCACAAATTGACTGAAGCTTTTTTTCCCTCTCAGTGCTTTATCAAGGACCAAGTTCAGGAACCTGCCTAATTCACACAGCTGTATATGTCAGTTATCATATCCTATGAAATAAACAGAAATCTAAAATCAACTGCAAAACCCTATGACAAATCACCTACACTGCATATTATCTGTATTAAAACAAAAAGATCATTTTTTTTCATTTCTATAAATGTCAAAGCTTATTCAATAGCATATGTGCCAAATGGGTTAAATAATGTTCAGCTGTAGTTCAGCTACAAAGCAGGTTGTTACTGTACTGTATTTCAGAGCCAGTGTGCTATGAAGACCTTCACACATGCTAATAAGCCATTACATTATAAATCTAAATGGAAATGCCTTCCACTCCCCTGTCTGCTCATGGCGACACACGCCGACCTTTGTCCTGGAAACCCGGTTTGAATGCAGACCAGTCAGACAGCAGAGCCTTTCACTGCTGCTCTGCATACTTTTCATGTTCTTGAAGGTCTAGAGCCAGAATTCAGGATGTTTTTTTCTCAGTACAACTCGCTTGTATTACAGCTATGGAAAGAACAGTGTTCAGTATCAAGAAATTAAATGACACTGCCACAAACCAACCAGATGCAATTAAGTACTAACCATTCATAACGCGAGTCAATTAGCATTTTGGTCCATCAGTTTCTCACTGTGGATCACTGATTATGCATGTGTAAGCTAAATTTTTCAAAAGCATTTACAAATATGACAAAGGAAATATTTCAAGTTTGAAAAATTCTGTGTTATTGTCAGTCATTTCCTACTGGCTACCGATCTGTAATATTTTTAATCCAATATAAACAGCATAAACTCTGCACTTCACAATATGGCCCTCAGAGAAAAGTGATGATATTTAAACATGTTAGTCATCTGTGGTATTTACACAAATTTAAGGTGTAAAGGGAACAATAAATATTTTAAACACATTATTTCACAATGTTCAAAGAAAAGGATGAAGCAATATAAAAGCAAACAGATGAAAATCTACATGGTTTTTTATAATTCTGCTGTTCTTTCACGTACTCTTCATTACGAAAGATTTTAAAATATGTCAGCTTTCTGCATTTTTAAAATCAGCCCCATTTACAACATAATACAGTCAAAGTAAATAATGCCAGTGCCTATGCTAGGTGTCCTATAAACGCATTTTGAATTTTTGAGCTCCAGTTCTCTGGGCCATGAGTGTCTGTGCTGCATTTCATTTATGAACATGCGTGTGTGTGTCTGTATTTCTATATGTCAGGTGAAGTAGACAGCCAGGAGACAAATACAGCAGATCAGATCAGGGATCAATAACCTCTCATCCTGTTTCCAGATCATGGAAGCCTTAGTGTCAGTGTGCAGATTACAGTACAGTGTGAGTGAGGCTTTTTGTGTGTGTGTGTGTGTGTGTGTGTGTGTGTGTGTGTGTGTGTGTGTGTGTGTGTGTGTGTTGGGGGGAGTTTAAAATGTCATTAACGCGCAGCTCGGTACGCAAACCGACTAGAGACACAGATGGGTCCTGGTTACCATGGAAACTCAGGCAGGGTAAACTCAGGAGGGTGAAGTAAAACAGGAGGTACAAGAAAGCAAGACATATATAGGCTGGAGGAATTTATTTTTCCATTCCAGGCCTGCATAAGATGGGCACTTTCAGGACAGCTGAGGCAAAGATTAGGGTATTCGTGTAAACCTAACCTTAAAATCTAAGATGACAAATCTAACAATGTCAAAAGCCTAAGTTCAACCCTGCATTAAAACTCAATTTTAAAAACAATACTTAAAAACACACTACAAAAACAAATTAGACATGTTCCTACTTTATGTTCAATAAAATCAAAAACTGAAAAGCAATGCCTTCAGTGTACAGTGTAAAAAGTTTCAAAAGTAATTCAATATTTTGTCAAAATTTTAGAACATAAAAAATCGTTGAAAGGCATAACGAAGCTTCTGAAGCATTCACGGTTATGTAATGCATGTCGCTTCAGCCTATCACAAGCCGCACGTCTCTCACACATAAGCAGAACGTTCGCTTGTTGCACCATTTTTGCACAGTCTAATGTCAGGCTACTTCAGGAGGGACAGTGATGTGAGGTCCCATGCTGACCACTTGAAATGAATGCAGCAGGTTTGGAAGGGGTTTTGGGACCTTGGGGGAAACCTTTGGGGGGAACCTCGCGCTGCACAATCCATCCTAACTCCCAGCCTTCAGTAAACGTTCACAGATGTTGGTACATGTCCCGCTGCACTGACGCTGCTTTGCTTTTAACCATGTAGTTGGCCAGCCCTCCGTTCCCACCACCTCCATGATAAACACCCCCCTTCCATATCAGTAGCAGGAGCTCCACACATCAACCATCAATACTTTAAACTAGAAAGTACACCACTACAAAATGTTTGACATTTTGACCACAAGGTGTCACCAAACACGAAGAAATTTATCACTCCCTGTTACCAGGCAGATTTTCTCAAGCATTTTCTAATGCTATTTAATGTATTAAGTATATACAGTTGACACTGAGGTGAGGAGGTATTTCCATTTCTGGGCAGCTCCACAAAACCACACCAAACACCCAATAATCATTTAAGTATGCACTGACCTTCCCCAGGCATGCAGAAGGCAGAAAAAGCAATTATCTTTCTCTGTGTTTACGACGTCTAAATGCACATGTAATCAGACATGAAGTACGACAGATGTGTGCCTGAAATGGTAAGAAAGGAATCAAGTACAGAGACTCCATTTGTTGTAATGCACATTTTTACAAGTAATATGAATGTTGGTATCATCACCTTGACATTTACCTTGTCGTCCCTAGTCTGGTTCTAAACATAGTATCTAAAAGTCCATCAGCATTGTGTCTCTGAGTGTGTATGTATATATGCAAAATAAAACGATGTTAAGGCTCAATGATCTCTATCAACTAAATCTCTCGCTCACACACACACACACACACACACACACACACACACACACAGCCAGAGTGCAGAACACAAAGTACAAAAAGAAAACACATCATCACTACTGCTATTTACGAGAATATAACACCACTGCCAGTGCCTGTTCAACAGGCACACTCTCGCTCAACTAATTAAACTGTAATCAAACAAACAGCAGGAAAAGGCTGACATACAAACTGACATGTGGATGCACAAATGTGAGTAAAAGAAGAAAAATACATATATGACCTTGTGTGTAAACTAAGTTCTGGGTACACATTTATGATGAATCAAAATTCTTTTACAATAACGGCGGCACTAACTGCAGACTGGCTTATTTAAACCAGGCCTCACATGGACAAGTTCGGATCATAGTCAGGCCAGTGATGAAATTTCAGGGTTCATACCATGTCTATCACTTACTTTACCGTACTCTTATAAATCATATTTAAATAATTTTACATTTAATTTACAGTAGCTGAAACTGAAACAGAACAAGGAAAACAGGAGCACATGCATGTTTCCTGAGTAGATTCTACTGTGTGCCCACAAAAGTACTAAGAAACAGTTTATGTTCTTTCTGTATTCTGATATGGTAAAAAAAAAAAAAAAAAAAGATATACAGGTTTGGGGGTGAAAGAGTGTTTCTAATTTGTGGTGTGACATTGCAAATACGTGCACAAACACTAACAAAGAGCCGCTTAGGCAAGCAGAGCACAGAGAGGGCCTGAAACAGGAGTACAGTGCAAGGATATAGAGGATTCACTGCAGGAGATAAGACTGGAGGGTCCTGACCCTTCACCATCATGTTCTGGGGGGAGGATGGATTATCCACAAAGCATCAAGTATGCTTCTACTGCAAAGGGTACACGGAGTGTTACACACGCTGTGTGAACAACCAGACAAAGCCCTCACTCGGATGCGAGGACGCAGGAGGCACGCCACACATCTGTGATGGTCGAGAGTCGAGTGTGTAGTCACAAGGACGCTAAATTAAATGCCAGGTGGAACAATATGGCTACACAATTATGGGAGGCGCTTTTGTGCTGCAGCTCGAGGGGAACATAAAACCGAATAGAACAGGCCGGCCCACACGTCAGACTGAAAGGAGTGTAACGGCCCTGGGGACAAGGCAGTCTGGTACGCAAATAAATAATGTAACGCGGGGAGCTTGGCAAAGAGCGCTCATGTGCGTGAGTGCTTAAAGTCTTTCTCGTACCTGACCTCCCATCCCGCTGAAAATCCACGTGGTACCACTCTCCATCGTTCACCTTCTTGTTGACAGCCTTGGTCTTCGTGGTCCCGGAGCCCATGTCCAGAAGCAGGTAGAGGTGGCCATCCAGCATCTCAATAGCGAAGAAGTCCACCTTGAGCATCTGCGGGCTCTTGCTCTCCTTCATCTGCTTAGGCTTGCCATGGCTGAAGAGCAGCAGGCCGTTAGGCTCTGTTGTGCGGAAGTCGAACGAGATGGAGCCCGTCTTCTTGGCGTTCCACTTGTGCAGCGTAATGAAGGACTCGGGCGTCTCGAAGGTGACTGGGTCGAGGTTGGCCACGTTCTCACACTTGAAGGCCACCACACCGTGGATCTTCATCTTAACATCACCCTGCTTGGCCAGTCTGGAGAGCTCCAGCCGTACATCGTTATTTTTATACACAACCTGTTTTGTAAAATGAGAACAAATGACAACCAATCAGTACTTGGCCATTATTACAGTGTGTGTCAAAAGTCACTACACAGAATACAGATGATTTAGATACAATTTAACTGAAATTCTGAAATTTGAAACTCTTATGAATTGTAGGAATTACAGTCCTGCTCAATGAAAAGGTATCTTAACCTGTCTATAGTCTTGTTTCAAAAATAAATAGGAAGCAGTGCATCAAATGCCCAGGCTCTAGGAGGCAGAGCACTGGAGGCCCAGGCTCAAGGAGGCAGAGCACTGAAGGCCCAGGCTATAGGAGGCGGAGCACTGGAGACTCAGGCTCAAGGACACAGAGCACTGGAGACTCAGGCTCAAGGAGGCAGAGCACTAGAGGCCTACGCTCTACTAGGCAGAGCACTAGAGGCCCAGGCTCTACTAGGTAGACCACTGAAGGCCCCGGCTCTTTGTATAGGGACACCTAACAGCAGAAAGAAAGAAAGAACGAGATGTTCCGTTTTGCACAGTGGGAGCCAGTACAGTTTGTGTCCAGCACATGACATGCGGGTGAAGATAGAGGGGAGGAGATAAGGCCTAAGAGAGCTGCTCCTTTCCTGTCTCACAGAGATGCTGCACCCCGAGTCTGCTCTCCTGCCCAGGAAGAGACACACTTAAAGCTGGGGCACAATTGTGAGCCTAAGCAAACAGCATAGGCTGCACTCTCCAGCTCACAAATCTACACACAAACAGCTCACTCTGTTCAGTTCTGGCCCAATCCCCAAGTGTGCAGAGGGGGAGAGAGAGAGCGAAAGAGCTGCTCTTGGGCTAAATGTCAGAGTAAATGATTAAGAAAGCAGCACCAGGACGATTATGCACCATGACATGCACACGCAAGCCCAGGACCATACCTGCTGAACACTGCAGTGTATTAAATCACAGACTCACTAGAGTTTTGTGCTACATCAAAGGCTGCCTTGTATAGACATTTGTTCTTTTTTTAATGTTACATGGTAAGGTCTACTATAGACAGAGTTTAAGCAATGTGATTGGAAGTATCTGGCCAGCTCCAAAACTTGATTTCTGCTAATATATTAACAACGCATGCAATATTTGGGCAAATCCCATGCTTACAATGAGCTGTTTTAATAGGCCAGAGGCCTTCTGTCCAGATCCTCATCATTTACCCTCCTACTGCCCTTACTGGTTAGTGGAAGACTATGCCAGTCACTATGCCCCACCTAGTCCTGACCCATTATCCTTCTATTGCCCTCACTATTTAGTGGAAGAGTATGTCAAGCACTAAGCCCCACCCAGCCATTACCCCCTATTGCCCTTGCTAATTAGCAGAGCAGAATGTCACTCAGGGATCCATGTCTGTTGCTGACCTCTTTAGGTAGGTGCATAGAAACTAAATGATCCTTCCTGCAGAGGCACCACATAATGTTGCAAAACCACACCCAGCAATGCTACAAGAGTGACGCATTACAACCTACAGCTGCTCCTCCCAGCCTTCATCATTCCAGCAAACCTTTGTCAGACAGCCAATGTCAGTGTCTTGACACAAAACAAAAACTATTCACCTAATTCAATTTTCTAACCTTTTCAGAGCTGAATTAGTAGGCAAGAGATGAAAGTTTTTTTGCTAGGCTAAATGACGCAATGAGAGCAATACCATCTAACACTGGCTCAAAAAGGGAAAAAAAAAGGCTATTGCAAATGAGATAAAGGCATCCAAACCACTCTATCCAGAATTACCAATTGGTTTACTGACAGGCCGCAGACAAGGCGAATGAGATTCAACATCTGTATGCCTTGCAGGCGTGGTGGAACTGCTGCTGATAAGGCCCCACGACTGGGCCTCAGACTGAAATATGTGTTTTGGATGATGGATGTGCTGTTCCAAAACCATCTCTTAATATCTACATTAATCAACGAAGCCCACACTCACAGTTTCCCTGGCCTGGTGGACAAGTAGTCTAAATTAATACTTAAAGGTGTTCTTGAAGGCTGGATTTGTCTATTTTTAAGACTTGGTGCCGAAGTTCTGGAATACTGTGGTGGACGGTAACATGAAGAGAAAAATGCCAGGAATGCTAACTAATTACAGCAATCGGAAATAATAAGTAAAAAAAAAAAAAAAAAAAAAAACAAAAAACTGCTGATGCTTTTGCCCAGCTCGACGGCCACAAAGTCTTGTTAAAAGAAAGTCAGAAAGGCGAGGCAGTCAACGATTCAAGTTTCTCTAAATAAGAAAACAATACCAAATAAAAATCTATTCAGGACAAAGGCAGGGTGATCATCCCAACAGTGCCTCTGAAACTACTCTGAAGTCACTAGAAATTTGTCTGATATATGAATGTTTAAAGCTTTTTCAATGAAAACCTGAAGAGTGACCTGACTGGTACAGCGAAACTCCCGCAAATCTAAAAAACTCAGAAAGACAGCATCCCTGTCTGCATCAGCAAGTACCAATAAAAAACAAAGGGCCACGTCAGGAATACAGACGCAATAACATTAAAAAAGAATAACTATTAAATATTTATGGGATGGACTGAGTATTCATCATTATGCACAGATAATTGACTGAGCAGTCTGTTTACCTGATCAGTTTTATTACCGGCCTTCTTTTTCAGCTTTAACTTATGCCAAGTCGCATAAAAGGATACTGTCACTAATCCAGTCGGACACGTTTTATACACGGAGAGAGAAATTAAAAGCGTTTCGGGTAGAATCCCAGCTACAATATGCTCTGTCGACTGCAGTAAATGCATTACTCTTGTTGTTGAGTTTATTTACTTTATTCGAGGGTATTAATGTAAGTTAAAAGGAAATAACTGCCTGGATACTGAATTTGTGGTCATCATTAATCTGCTTTGCTAATGGATTAATCTATACGATGTTCTGTGAGTACATCTGTCATTAAATTGAAGGCGCGTTGACGTCAGGTTTTCCATTAAGAACTGTACTGCTTTCTCAACGATCGAGACAGGGAACTTTTCACACAATGCAGACAGGCAGAGATGAGCCACTCTCAAGGAGGATGACTCCTAGAAGCCTTATCTGCTCAGAATTGGCATGCGTGCGCATTACGTTTCTTTGGACGACTGTAAACTGCAGCAATCAATATCATGACCTTTGAATCTTGTTAGTATGTCATTGTGCATACACAAAGGGCAAGAAATAAATACTAACTGACAGGCGCAGAATGATTGTCGGATTGACAGGCCCTGTTAAGCCAATTTATTCTTGAGCTCACCTCAACTTAGTGCTACTTCACTGCCCCCCTCCCACACCCCCATATAACAAGTTTGGCAGAGAGGGGGTCTGAATACATGAGCTAAATGACATTTATCAAAAGTGCAGACAGAAGGAGGAAGGCGGGGACGGAGCCGGAAACACGGCCACAGCACAGCACACAGGGTGCCAATCGCCAAAGGGAGCGCGAGAATCCGCAGCTGGATAAACACGGATTAAATACGGAAAAACGCCACTTCACTCAGGAAGCTTTCAGAAACCTGTTGTCTCTCCTGAAACGAATCAAGAACCAATTTTTTTTTCCCTGTGTCGAGTGGGATTGCCGTTTTCAAAACGCCATTCGCCTTCGACTCCTGCTCGGTTTTGCTAAGTGGGCGTCCTCTCTGGACCAGAGTCTAGACTTGGGTCAGAGACCGTCGGTTCCATTACTATGACATTGTCATAGTTATACTTGGCACTCCAGTTCACACCACAACTGGGCAATTCTCCATTGCATTGGCTGCTTATAAAAAGCTGCCTGCGTACATCTGCCATTTTCTTTTTTTTTTTTTTTTAACCTGGGTCAGACAACATTCTCACGAACCTCTCCAAATTCCTCCTCAATAACAAGTTTAAGTACCTATAATGCCCGGCTTAATTTCTCGTGAAAAAAGATGGATAACAACAGAGATGAATAATTAGCCCCTTTTGTTTTCGGCTGACACTACTTTGTGTTGAGAGGCAAGTAAATTGGCTTAACAATCGCTGACAAAGGGAGCCGCCCCTCGAGACACTGGCAAAGCGAAACACACAAGCAAAGGACGGCATTGACATCAGCAGCCCGCCCGACTTCAGCCATGGGCGACACAGCCAATTTTAAAAATAACAAGAACAACCATGTGATAATTATGTAAGCTCTTCACTGGACAGATCCCCAACAGATATGCGTGGGCATACACATAAAGCTACTACAATGAAGTGTCCGTATCTTCTCAGCTGTGGTGGTATTAACTCGTAATTCTGGTTCCGCTCTGGAACTTTAAGCAAAATGAGCATGGACTGTCAAAGACTGTCTTGCACTCGACATGCGAATAACCGCTTCGTACAGCATTCTTTTAAAATATGTGCTGACTTCAGGAATCACTTTGGTTTTAAATCTACGTCTAGGCTGTCACGTATTTAGAAAAATCCACCCTCTGCGGCAGATGGAGACCTTAATATTCAAAGAATGGTGTCTGAAGCTTTCGTGATCTCCACGCTGACAATGTTACAATGTTTTCGCTTCCTTCAGCCATCAATCTTGAAAATTTAATTTACCTTAAAGACGTTTTTTTCCACTACTTGCAAGTCTGTAATTTTATAAATTTGCCCAATTTCCTCAGATGCCCCTGAGACAAGATACTGACAGTATCTTGGAGGTGAAGATTTCTGCCAAAAGCACAGGGTGTGGAATACATTACATCATATCCGCTATCAATTTTTCATCTGCAGCATCACCTCCAGCACAGAACAGCAGTGGGAGATGGATGCTACTCTATGTTTACGGATGAAGAGTAGAAGGATTCTGTTGGCTACGCTCTCCCCCTACACGCGCCTACTGTTCTAACTCAGTTTCGGTTACTCCATCTGCTGGACTGACAAGCACCAGATCTACTGCTCACAAACTGAATTAAGCATTGTTTTTTTTTTTTTAAATAACGGTATCAACCCCACAGGACACAAGCATTATCTACGTCCTGTTTCACTCATGCACACACCACAGTATTATCCTTCTCAGAACTCTTTTTCCTACCCGTTTCAACTTAAGGTTTATCCTTGCCTGGTAACAACTTGTTCAGCATGTTCACCACTTACATTAAACCCTTCAGCTTTATTCATTGTGCCATATGCCATGTTTAACTGGATGACAGGTAAGCCCACATTCTTCGTTTCATTTGACAAGCAACGATTATATTACCATTCATCAAAAAATAAAAGAATAAACAATACAAGGTGACTATTTCTATCTGGCAACTGGTTCAAGTACTGTGAAATACATATGAAATGTTAAATAGTATTTGTTCATAAGACATTTCTTGTATTATGTATGTTTGATATGATACAAAAACATTAGAAACATTTAATCGGATAAATGACCAAAGTAACCACCTTTCCAAAAAAGTGGATAGAAATCTCTGGTAGCAAGCTTATTGTATGATATATAGTGTAGACAAACACACGCACACACGCACGCACAATAATGACTAGGTACATGTATTAAAATCAGAACACTTCATTTTGAAGAAATTATACTATTTGTACTTAATATCTCTTATATGATGGCAACATAAATGCTACTACCTGAGAATACCAGTTTAATATATGAAGTGCAGTACAACAGAGTATTGTGGATATCATCTGCAAGGCCTTAAAATGCATGGGGCTACTACTAAATTAATACAACATGACCCCGAGTCACGTCAGGAGCAATTTGTACCACTGCCGAGGACACACGCTACGCACAGCATTAGCCTGTCTCCAGGACGACTGGCCAAGACGTGACTTCCAAAACGACTGCTACAACAGCTCCATCCAGAACAACTCACATCTTAAGTACATCACATTAATTTAACAGGACTATGAGGTTTAGACCAAATTAGAGCTGAAAAATATGTAGGCTACCTGCACTGGTTGGGAACAGCAACATCATTCCCAGGACGTTAATATGTCGTCACGTCTGCCTGCGTCTTTTCCGTTCTATTTTTTGCGAGACTTCTGTTACCCACATATTTAATATTAATATGTAAGCCATCTGGTCACCGGCATCATCAAAATGCTACTTGTCAGCATGGTAGAAAATTCCAGGGAATGGGCTCCTATTTAGAGAAGTGCTGTAAGTCACTGTATATAAAACACATGGGCTTCATTTGCTGGTCAGCCTTTTCAGGATGCTTAGTGAATGTCCTCCATAACCAGTCCAGACGAGTTTGTCATTTGCTTCGGGTTAACTGCACTAGGTGTCACAACGTCGCTTCTCCCTAACAAGACAAAACAGCGACAGCTTTGTTGAAAATGTAAAAAGACAGGTTTGTGGAAAACAGCCCAGCAGGTGACCGTGAGTGAGTCTCCCTGTTTCCCTGGTGTCTGTGCTGCTCTGGCAGCAAAATGTATAATTAACACGGGCTCTCGATGAAACAAGATGCGCAAGAAAAACAAAGGGAAGAAATTACACAACACTAAAACTTGAAAAGCAAAACAACAAATACTAGAAAAGCAATGCGCTGCTTTTTCTTTTTTTTTTTCCTGTAACTCCATAATGCTCCAAGAAACAACAAAAAGACAAGTACTTGGTGACAAAAAAAATGTAGGGCATAGCAAAACTGAAAATAGGTTTTAAGAAAGACAACGAGATAAAAAACAGCATGTAAATTAAAATATATATGAGAGGACTCTAGAGTGGCACTTCCAGGATTTGGCTTGCACAGTCCTGCTGATGCCCACATGGGCCCCTATGTGGAATGCTTTTTCAGGTCAGCCTCCATTAAACATCAAATGTAAATTTTATAGCACTTGTTTAAAAATATAACAGCTGCAAATGTGCAGAGAAGAAAAGGACATCTTTGTTGGAAGCGCATTAAAAACTGAGCCTCATTTGTGTTCAGTACATTTCACAACCTTAAGACTGCTATTAAAAGTCACGCATGGGTGTGTAGAGAGCACACTTAGGTTAATACAGTGTGCCTGTCTCTTCATCAGTTTCTTTTACTCCCACTGTAAGGAAATGGGCTACAAGTTTATGGTAATGTTCAGTATGTCATATGCAATAGTCATTAGTCATGAGATATGTGACAGTTATTAGTTGTGATGCATACGTTAGTCATTAGTTGCGACTTATACCATATTCCTTAATCGTGAAAAATCATTTGTCACAATGTATACATCGCTCCGTCAATAGTCATGACGTATGTTAGTTATTAGTTACTACTGATAAAATATACATTATTCATGATATATGTGTGTGTCATATATGATAGACATCCATCCATCCATTATCTTAACCGCTTATTCCTGGTGAGGGTCGCGGGGAAACCTGGAGCCCATCCCAGAGC
>JABJVR010003172.1:0-16302 GCA_025773905.1 Chitala chitala | reverse complement strand
GAGCAGGTTGCCTCGAAGGTATTTTGAAGTCCTGCTCACAGTCCTGACTTGATGAGATGTTGGTTTCCGTCTAGCTGCTACATGGCTCATCATTTATGCCCTTTTTCTGGTTTCACATCGAGTTGCTGTTCACTTGGTCTGGTCTGTAAGCACCAGCTTCTGCTATTTGCACGCAAAGTAACTTTAAAGATTAAAACGTTTTGCATGCTGTAGCACGCCTCCTTTAACAGCAGTGGAACGTCCCTTTGCAAAGAACTCTTTGATTGACATTCTTCTTCTTGTATTCCTGCATTTAACACCAACACTGACCCATCCATTTACACACCAACGATGGTCCTCAACAAGATGCATCTCAAACGTACCTGATGCCTTTTAAATGTGCGATGCTGTGATGGGATATTCTGGAGAGGCAAGACATGACCTAGAGAAAGTAGAGAAAAACGAGTCATTAACATACTCAAAATAAAAAGTAGAGGTTCAACTAACACTCGTACATGGGTTTCATTCCCAAAACCATGTAGTACTAGCAGGATGCTATAAAATTGCTTCCAACAATGTTAATGTGTTGAAAATGACAGTATACACCAACTAAATAGTGCGAGTGCTGGTTTGCATTGAATTTTAAGATTGTAAAATGCAGTTGACATGTAAAGTTGCATTTTTGCAAGATATAGACAGAATTCTGACATAAAGTGGCAGTTCCAAGATATAAAGTCAAAAATCTGACATATGAAGTCACAGCTGTGAGAAATAACATTTAACACCACGTTGGAAATGAATTTGCACAATTTTGTTGTAATGGGAATGAATTTGATATTGTGGCAGAACTTCCCACTTCAAGACATGTTATTAACACAGATTTAGCAAGACAAAGAGTTAAGAAGACAAGAAGCAGAAGGCGCACCCAGGCAGTAAAATGAGAATGTATCTGAAAGCATACAGATGGTGCTGTGGGAGTGCAGAGGAGAAAGACAGGACTGAAGGAGGCCATCACTGCTTCACTTCTGCTCCACTCTATTTGAGCCTCAGGGCCAGAGATTCCATGGAATTTCAATTCTTGACAATCAGCTACTTTATTTATTTTTTTTTGTAATACAATCCATTAAAGCTCCTCTAACTGCTCTGAATTAATGTCTAAGTGCCCCAAGAAGTTTATGTTGCTAATCAAACCTGTTTACCATCAATATTCCCGTTTTCCTTCCATCTCTCTGTGCCTTGTGTGTGCTGCTGTCACCCACACAGACACCGTTATTGATTTTCCCCTGTCAGAATCTCTCCCCACACGGTCACATATGTAGGTTATCTGTTCCCTGGATGGAACCAGTGATTGAACTACCAGTGGAACCAGTAATGTCTTTTTGGCACAGTTTAAATTTTTTTCCCCTGATCCAACAAGCATATGAAACATTCACATTTGAGGGCACGTTACAAAGAGAATTTCAAATCATTTGCACTGAAGACTTCCCAACCTCTACCCAGACAGCAACCAGTCATAAATAAAGTAATAAAAGGAAAGACTTATAGATTTTAATGCACTTTGCAGCTGAATATGAGTCATTTATGTGACAGTAATGGTTCATTTTTTCATGGCATAAGTGCTGAAATAGACATCCATTCAATTCTGTATCCTCATCACCCACACACGGCACACAAATTGGGACCTTCTTCTTGCATCGCTACCTAACATGGGCCCCACTTTTTAAATTCTAACGAAAAACTTGCTAATGTAATGCAGCAGCAGAGGCAGCCGACTTACGGGGAAGCTGTGGGAATTTAAAACTAGCTGAAACAAGGTTACAGCAGACACAGATCAAGATAAACAGCACAGCCGTGCACACGGAAATACCAGCATGTGCTGCCAGTACAGCGGCTCTGTTACTGTAATGCTGTACCATACACCATGTTTCCTCACCTTCATAGAAGCAGAATATGAAAATGCTGATATCAAGTAGTGTGAATAAAGAGGATGAGCCACCGGCAACACAATCGGAGCATTCACTACCACCAATATAAAACCAGCTGTCATGATGTTAAGTGCACAGTCAATGGGAAACACCACTAATCACAGCATCAAGGCAGTGATGCCAATTTAACGTCACACCTCATTGCCTAATATATAGGTGGATGCTTAAAGCTAGGAAGGCATAGCATATACACAGCAAAGAGGAAAAAATGTGGATATAATAAACTTAAATACCTACATTTTGCAAGTAATCCTGTCTTATGTTCTTGCATATAGATACTAACTTATTACCTATGGACATTATTCTATACTGTAGATCCCTGAGCTTTGCCAATTTTGTTCATAGATCAGGGGCATAATATTGAACACTTAAAATAAAACAGTCCATCCAGATACCCTTTGGTCTCACAGTAAATTGGAATTGACATACCACAGCTGCTTGTGATTAAACTTATGTTGCAGTCCATCTCATGAATGCAGATCAATACTGAAACCGTCACAGGAAAACACCCTAATGGATCAACGAAACAGCTCTACCTGATTTCTATGTGGGCATCCAATCAAAGCCAGACGTCAGAAATCGAAAATAACACACAACACACCAATAATGCAATGCTACCAAATACATGGAGACAAGGATCGAACATATGAACACGCATGTCTGGTCAGTGTCTAAAAGCTGCAGTGCAAGTCTGGTTCCAGGACACGTCGCACACATGCAGTCCGTGCAGCCAGTGACCATATGCTTTATCTTAACAGCAGCGGCACTCTAAGAGCTGTTGTCTGTTGTGTTGACTGTTCTCTGGGATTCATGTATGACAACACTCCAACTCTCTGATCAACTGATGTGTGCAGCTGCTAACGAGAACCAGTAGAAACAGTGAGGGACTGATTTAACAAAGAACAGAAATACAAGGCTACACAAGGTTATGCAGGGTCACAGAAGTAGTAGTCTCAATAATTACCAAATATCACTCAAGAGGGAGGGCTGTTGTACCGAATACCGGCATGGCTGTGATGCGTCGTAGGTGTCACCCTGAGTGTGATATTGCTTTTATACAACTGTTCTACAAACGCCATTTCTTAGTTGACAGTAATAAGCAACAACAGACTTTATCCTCTCATGATGACCTTTCATAATTTAACTCAAATGTTATTTCTGGAAAAATGTCCATATTTTTGGTGTAATTCATTACAATGTACCAATGACCTCATGACCAACAGTTAGTGTAATTAATGATTATTAGAACACCTGTGAAGTGGAGTGATGCATATAGTTAAATGTCCCAGTGCTGTTATACTCTATTTGTACTCTATATCAACACACATGAAATGCATCTTGTACAATAAAATTACTTGGTTGGAAGTAACTGTTGCATAACATAAATTACTTTACAATGCAAGTTACTATCCTCAAATTACTCAGTATAATCAGACATATGGCTAATTTATCCGAAAAGGGCAAAGGAAAATATCCGAAATTAGCAATATGCTGGCTAATGTCACAAAAGGGTGCACACAGAAGCAGTAATATAAGCAGAGAAGTACAGAATGCGTGTTGTGGGCCAGCACTGCCATTCAGACAGGTGCACAGTTTCAGTCTTAGCAATTCAATTACATTAGTGCTGCACACTTTATATGGCATATGGACTTCAGTGAAAGCCAGTGTACTGACTGCTTCTTTCGGGTGGCCAATAATACAAGCCCTTGTATATCAACAATCATTTAATTGGCTAGCAAGCCATTACCTGTGTGCCACACGACACTCACAAGGGCACAGGGGGGGCAGAATCCACACTGCTCCTTTACACATGGTGTGCTTTCAAATAATCACAGTGGACCAGCCTAAACCCCCAGAGCCCATTTACAGGGCCATAACACTGCAAGGGTTTCTGCCTGCTTACAGTCACCATGCAGGGCACAGATTTCAAAGGAGATGGATGGTGAGACATTCTGATAACCTCATACTGGTAAAAGTAGTCCTTGAATGGAGACAAATGAAGTTATACTGTCTGTCAGAAAAATCCTGCTTGTCCATAGAATGAAACAAAGTGAAGATACATCAGTGAAGGACAAATGCTTCTCAGACTTAACATACTTTTTGTCTGAAAAGTACCATAAACTACATTCCATTTACTACACTGTCAGAGAAATGAAATGGATACAAAATAAATCTGATCTTCTTGTGACTCACTGATTTAACCGCTAGCTCCTTCAACATCCAAAAACAGATGGCTGGTTTGAGCAGAAAACTAACTAACCTGCACAGTGTGTTAGCGAATACATAAAGATTACATGTTAATTAGGGATGCAATGGTTCAAAAATCTCTGCCACAGTTCTCCATGTTTAGTGTTTCTTTATCAAACTGGAAACAACTTGAAAAGCGTTACCTAGCTATAGGCTGGCTGCACCTCTCACATGGGTGACATCCACACAGGACACACATTTGTCCATTTTTGCAGCTAAAAAACTTTAAAGCAGAGATCTACATGTGCTGGACCATGGGTGCCAAACTGAAGGTTTCATTTTTTTTTTTTTTTTTTGTTTCAGGAAACTGTTGCTTCCCTAACGTTAGTATACAGACAGAGAAGGTGCATTCAAAGCTCTCTCTCTCTGTCTCCCTCCCCCTCCTTTCCTACCTGTGTCAGTTCTTAGAACAAATCCAAGGGACTTCAATTAAAAACAAAAGTTGTTTCACAAATAATAATAAGGAACCAGGCACAGATTCCTTTAAAGACCATTAACCTGCCACTGCATGCGCGCGTACACACACACACACACACACACACACACACACACACACACACGCGTTTTACATGGACATGTCCCTCGCCCCACTTTCCAGTGGCACATCGGGGGGGTTGTTTCTGTCCCAGAGGATGAAGTGTTAGAGGTGACATATAAATTTAAAGCAGCTGTAATGACAGGTCAGATGCCATAAATCAAAAATAAAAGGGAGGGAAGCAAGGGGAGACAGAGGAGGACCGCCCTTCACCTGCAGAGCACAGGAAGCAATGTGGAAAATGTGAAAGAGTGTCCGCCTTAGGTGAAAGAGGAGGTGTTGAGGAAGTGACACTCTATGTTACACTGGTGTCATGCCTCAAAAAAAAAAAAAAATGAATATATGCAAATTTGGTGAAACAACTGTAATCCCCCAGCTAAAAAGAGCAATATTATCAGGGCCTGAAATTCAGTTTTGAAAAGCAAAGGGAATTCCCCACTTACCAACCAGACATGGGGGGGGATTATAGATTTATAGCCTTCAGGGGGGGGGTACCTTTCTATCTTTATCTTAACACTAAAACCCAAGATAAATCCCCATTTTATCATTTAAAAAATAATTTCAAAATTAAATGATTAAATAAACTCAAAATCACCTTACCATTAAACATTTTACAGCCACCATATTATCCTTTTCTGCATTTCCAGTACATAAACATACTGAAAATGAAGAGGAGAAAAAAAAAAAAACCCCTTAAACATAATTTTAACTAACTGTACTTGAATAACAAATTGCACATTTTACCAGTAAGATTTATGAGAAATGAACCTACCACCTAGTTCATAGTGTTTGGTGCATTCAGACAAAATAGGCTGTTTTCATATAATGGGTTTTGCTGAGAAAAAAACTGTTTAAATTCATGACCAATATTTTAGGTTTGCCACAATTACTGGCATTTAAAAATTAGGTAATTATCAATAAAGTTTGGGATTAATGTAGTTCCCTTTGGTGGTTCTCTTCACATCTTTAAAAACAATACTATTTTAGTGTATTATTTTTTATCTCTTTTAAATAAAAAAGGCATTTCTACACTATAGAATAGCCTTTATGTGTCAATATATTTATACATTTATCTATAGCCATACATTGAAACATATACAGGTATCTAATCTATGTTTTGACCCCAGATGTTATTTGTGATTAGTTGTGTTACAGGGGGAGAAAAAAAAAAAAAAAAAAAACAAAAAAATCAATTTTTGTCAACATGTTATGGAACATTGAGCTTATTATAGGCTTCTCTGGAGATGAAAGGAGAGGTTTAACATTAATTTATCACGACATGTTTTATGTGAGCAAAATCTCCAGTCTGTAGTTTATAATTTATAGTATCGTTTAGTTATAGTACAGCCATCCTAAGCATTTTTTACTTTAAGTCTTTTACAATCCCCTGATCTAAACTCTGCTGCAAACGAGCTAATGTTAGTGCATCGTCATAAACTCACACCATTTGTACTGCTGAAAGATGTTCTACTGAGATGTGCAGCCTCATCTTACTGTCAACACCGATTCCGCTGCATACACGCCCACTGTGCGTGATTTTTACCGACCTTAATGACCTATACAATTGAGCTTCCACTATAGGGAGAGGATAAGCTTTGCTCAGGGTCGTTGCCTCCTGAGATAAAGTTTCTGCTTAAAAAAAAAAAAAAAAGTGGGAGACACTTATTTAACATAAAAAATGTGACAGCACAAAATAATTCAAACAACAAGTAACTGTCAAAGCAATGACTGAAAATACACATACACAAATAGCCTAACAATTCACTTCCAACATGTCAGAAACTACTGTTGGAAACTTTTATATAACCGTCTTTAGTTCCCATCCCATAATAGTCAGCACATGTACACTGCCCTCTACACAAAACCATTCTGTGATCTATAAGTTTGTGTGGTCTGTTTAGATTCTCTATGGCGATACAACAACAAAACGACTCTTTATACAAAACAAAAGAATTCCAAAATACCAGAGGGCAGATAGTTTAAGTCCAGAAGCTGATAGTATATGTTAAAGTTCTTAAAAGAGAATGCAGTTAGAAAAGAGAACATGTAACAGGATAAACAATGAGACAGAAGTGTGTGTGATGACAGAGGAAGGCTCAGGACAGGGCCCTGATGAGAACGCAGCTCCTCTCCCATAATGTCAGCTTGCATTGGCCAACACAGGTTTCACTGTCAATGTGCTCATGGCTTATTGATACTCCTACATCAGCACTGCCTGTTTTCCCTCCTTAGGGGGAGCAGAAACAGGGGTGAAGCGCCGGGTCATTCATAACATGCCAGAACAACCAACGACTGACCCCCCCCAATCAAACTTGAAACAAAAACCAAAACACTTCTGCAGCAAATGTTTTTTTAAAGCATGTGAGGTGTAGCTGAACTGTTTCACCATCCAACTGAGCAGGCCTTGGGTTTATTTACTGCAAAAATAATTACTCAGTTTTAACTAATTTTTTCAAAAACACAAACTATTGTAGCCATGGGCAAACCCTCAAATATCAATTGTTGAGATTCTCTCCGTGGGGGGAAGGGGGAGGACGATAAAGTGTCCACAATTCACTAACACAAAGAGGTACATTGCGTATATGCAGGATGAGCTCAACATACAGACAAAGCAAAGCTTTGTTCCAGCCAACAGATATGACAATCCCACCGCTGACTGGTGGATTAAGAGCAGGCTCTGTAAATGAGCACGTGTCAGCTCTCCTGTGCTGTCATGCATCCCCGCTCACCCAGCTCTTGAATGACTCTTCTACAACTCCGACGGCTCGGGACCTTATTAATTCAACTGCAGTCTGTCAGCGCTGCAGAAGTATTCTCTACCAATCCCCAAGGGGCTCCGCAATCAGACAGATGCTCCTGAAAACACTCATTTGGAAAAAGCACACATTTTGAAACATCAGACGAGACCCTTCACTTCACTCATACTAACACATGGTGTCGATCCCAGGGGAATTGTGGGATGTGACCCTTTTGGTAAGGTGCACTCCAATTTGTGCAACTGACTGACTTGCCACACATCCATACATGCGTGTTTTTCTTTCATTATTATCTTAAAACCTTTCTTGATTGATTTAAAAAAAATATATCGGTATCCAAACATCAAAGTGTTCGATGTACAATATCACTCGGTGAATAACCACATCTGAGATAGCAGCCAATGTCTGTTACATTAATTAGCGTTGACGGAGAACGAAGAATATGCTTAAATTGAACATGACATTTTTTCAAAAATTGCATATATAAAGAGCTTACCAGTTGACTTTTTTCAATATAAGAAAATTTAAACCCATACTTTAGTACAGCTTTCCATATGGATGTGATAAGTGGAAGAGCCTAATAATAAGAGAGACTGCAATTTCTCACTTGGATCCTGCTAATTAAACCAGTCTTCAAAGGATGAAACTTCCAACATATATTCTAAGGAACAGCTCCAGACACTAATGAAAGTTTTTCTTCTTAAGGAGGAAATACAGGAGTTATGATACCACAACTTCCTCTCAGACAATCTGTCTACATCAACATCATCAACGTCTCGCTATTTAAAGGTATGGAACACGCAGAAGTAAATGGGAGTCTAGCAGGTGTTGTCACAGCTGTCTGACGGCTGGGCAAGGGGGGGCATGCCTGACAAACTAAATAACAAGATGGCTGCTGAATAATTTTGATCAGCAATATTTATTAGGAGAAGATGAGATGAGAAAATGGCATTTGAGCCACATGTGACACAAGGTGGGGGAGCCGGTGGTGTCCTGGGGGGGAGGGGGGTGAGTCAGGACCTCCCTCAGCCAGATCACAGCGAGTGGAGTCGAAACGCTAGGGACAGCTCATGAAATGGACACACACACACACACACACACACACACACAAAACACTCTCACCGGCACTGCTAATGAGCAGTTAGCTGAGCAGTGCGCTGATTAAAACAGGCTGTTGATCTTTACTGCAGGGAGAAAAAGCACCGCTGCTCTCATCAAAGGCCACAGCCAGACAGTCCTGAGGGAGGCACACAGAGCCAGCAGCTACCGCTGAACACAAACGCTGTCCATTAACGACGAAATGCTGAAAAGTGCCACACTATAGGCTGCAAGCTGAAAACACAACCTGCAACAGGCAGTGTAGAAGGTAGGCACTGCCCCTGGCCAGGATTGACGCAGATGGAGCACATCTCAACATTGCACAGCCAATTTCCACTGTGTTTCTCTGTGCTCTCTTTGTTCATCTCCGGCTGTCGGTATTTTCCCTCCCCAATGATGGTTCACAGTAAGCATAACCAGACATTAGAGCCAAGTTTTATCATTCAGGAAAAATGTATGTAACCTATACTGCACTAATATCATATGTAAGTGTTCTAAATATTTTTTAAGTAAGTGATCTAAAGCATGGTGCACAATTACTTTGTCTCTTGAAAGGGTGTTTATTTGTGGAATTAGTTTAACAAAGCAAAATACTAGTTTTGCGTTGACTTGCAAACATTTGAGAGCAAGATGGGTCCACTCTAAGTCAAAAACAGGTCAAATTTACTTTAGCACTGCAGAAAATTACGGGGAGAAAAAATACAAGCCTCGCTGTTCTTCTCTACACAGAGGACTAAAGGAAACCCAGGACAAACTACAAAAAAAAGGCTGGGAAAAGAGACAATGACACCACATTTCAAGTCAGGTTATTTTACAGCATCCAACATTTTGTCGTGACCAGATCAAACTGTGTATGGAGGTACATTTCATTAAAAGCTTTTAGTTTTAAATAGCAGTCATACAATAACAGTCTCATCTCAAGACTGTTTAGAAATGTTTTCTGAATTTCATTTCACAAGATGAATTACGATGTTTGAAAAAGTTAAAGCTTTTGATATTTACTTTAACACACTAAGTGCATGTTTTAATATTACAATGATTATATAAAAAAGATGTCTAACTTCTATTTTTTAAAAAGGCCTGAATAATCTGTCAAAAAAAACTGTTAACAGCAATAAACAAAGTCCTTGTGCCTCTGGAAACTGATTCACTAAGCATAATAACCTCCTGCATTTAAGCATTTCTGATTTGCATGTCTAGCTTATAGATCGCTTAACTTGGCCTCCGTGATCTGGAAGAATACTGAAGACTTGCATCATGGGGAACATCCTCCCTTGGTGCTGAGCAGGAGAATCCCCATTCACAGCCCTGCTTCTCTGCAGCCTGGACCTGACTTCTCGTCCCTGTCCCAGAGGAGCTGGATCCCACAACATGACGGCCTCTGATCTGCTAATCCATATCACTATTTCTCATATAAACCATTTTCCAACACCTCATAAAGATTCCGACAGGACGAGCCTTTGAACCTTAACTCTTGTGTGATCATTTTCCAAATCTTTGTGCCTGATTGGAGGAAACTCTACACACATTTCAAAGAGAATGAGCTGCAGACATTTTTGTTGAAGGTAATCCTTCATTGCATGTAATATTTGAAATGGCTTTACCAGTCCAGTCTTCATTTCACGTGTACTGCTGTCACAAATGGCCAGAATTAAACCAGCAGACCAGGACAGGCCCGCTGAGAGTAAGAGGCAGCCCATCGAAAACCAGACCCCACAGCACGACTCTGCATTTGTGGCTCCCTGGACTCAGATCATATAACCACAGTAAACAGTCTACTGTTGTTCGGACACGTAAATCTGTCAGCGTTGGCTTCCTCCCTCTGCCTTATGTGACATGAATACCTGAAAGCCTTTCAGCACATCACGGAACATGCCGGGAGGGCAAACGCAATGTAACATCCTCACCGAGTGCTAGACACAGCCCTTCTCTAGTCCAACTCCTCTGAACCCTAGACCCATAGAAATAAAGGGGTTTTAAACCAGAAATAAAAAGGAACAAATCCACCTATTATTTAATGACTTCTTTAGACTGTGGTGAAGAAATGTGTGCATTTCATGACAAGCATTTGAGAATTTACCTTTAAATGACGGCGTTTGGGCACCAATGCTATGAATGCTGTTCTGTCTACCTTCCATGTACATCAGGATAACCTGCAGCTCACCATGTTCACAGCTGGCTCACCCTTACGCCAAAGGCTTTTAATATAGATACTCTTACTTTGAACTCTGAACTGTGTGCAGGGTGGATACAAGGGACACACCGGCCAGGAGGCCGTCTGTATAGACAGCAGAACCAGCAGATGCCCCTATTACGTAATCACCATAACAACGAAGCCTGGAAAGTGTCTTCTCCTTGTTCTTCCAAAAGAGAGGAGATCACAGAGCCTTTCATGCTGTTATTTGGCACAACTCATCAAATGACTTTGGCTAACAGAATATATACATACAAACACTCGTGACCCCTAATGGCATGAAGGCTTTGGTAATGGATGCAGGAAGGAAACCTGGACACCTATAAGGAGACATTACAGCAACAATCACTTCTGCAGATGGGAATGAACAGAATAGCAACATTACAGGCTTCAGTTTACAGACCTATCAGTAAAATTACTCATCTCCCCCTCAATAACTCAGATGATACGGTCGGTTTTTACACATTATCGGCAATGGGGGATTGGGATTAAAGGCACTGGTTTGTCCATTAATTCATTCACTGCGTTTGCAGAGTATTTCACACAGTACATTCCAAACATACATTTGTATTTTAATACAAGCAAACAACATGGCATGTTGCCCCGTCTCAAATGTGCTGGCAGACACACAGTTGTTAAGGTTCAGGTCTATAAAACTAAGTTTCAAGTGTGTATAACTTGGATAACACAAAAAATCTTTGAAGATGATAAAATCGAAAGGCTAGTTTCCTCAACAGGACAGTGACAGATGAAAGACCTGATTAAGTTTACAGAATACAATAAACATATGTATATACGCATTTATATTATTAAAGACTGCAAATGGTTCTCTTTCCCAGTGTACATGTTGTGTTGTTTCTAATGTTTAAAAACAGAATTAATGAGGCGGGCTCCACAATATGGATGCGAGGAGTGACTTTATGGTCCTCACATAACATTACAAGTGCAGTTGTTTCAAATTTAAACAGCAGTACTAACCGCTGAGGTTTCTACTGTTACCATGACAACCAAGAGACTATCCTACCACCAATTCAATGAACTACATACACACTATTTCAGCATTCGTGTGAGAAAGATATTATTATTATTATTGTTTGTCTATGGCTGCTGTTTGGATCAAATCGACATCCCAGCAGCTTACTTGTGTATTACCTTTATGGTTCCAAGCTAAATTTTGTATTCTCTACATTGTTTTTTTTGTGTAAACATTCATACAGTTCTTGGACTAAGTAATACCCTTGAGAGATGAGCCTACCTCTTCATGCTGACGATTCAAGGTCATGCAGATTTCACATAGACAATAAATGCAATTCAACTGAATGGTAACTGAACTGGTAATTCAGAAAAAAGTCCTATCACTCAGATGGATGGTCAACCTTGAATCTGACTTTAATGAAAGTTTTCCTGTCAGAAAGTGCCTGGTCCTGTAAAATTCCCTCAGCCTCTGTTTAAAAGCATGCTGTCATTATGTTTTCATGAATTGTTTACAGTATAAATTCAGAAACAAAACAGAAACAGATGTTGACATCGTAACATGTGATTTTTATTAGATAAGCCCATTATTTATCGTAAATGCTTACGTATCTCGATTGTCTTTACTAAATCAATGGCTGCCCAGTGCTGTTAATCACGTTGAAAGATGGAATTGTTTTCAAGAAAAGAATGAACAGACCAATGAACAGAGACCAACAGACCCTGAAAACAAGAACTCAGTGAGACAAATTGGCCTTTAAATGAGTGTAAAAAAAAAAAAAACTATAATGGACGGGATGAGGTGGCAAGGGAGGGTAAAGAGGGACGACATGTGGAACTGTAATGCCTCCGGGCTTCTCAGATTCTCCCTCACTAAAACGCTTGACAAAGATTATAAGTAGGTCAAAGACCACAGGTCAAGGGTTTAGAGCTAGAGGAAGAGACCATTGTGTGCTTTTATTCACTCTGTTGTGCAATTAGTTGGCTTTTAACTGCCTCAATTTGTCTGCTGATGGACAGCAGAACTGCCTGATCCTCTAAAGTCGACGAGCCCAGTTTCACTTGCACTCCAAGCATAAATTAGACGGGGGGGTGGGGTGGGGGTGCATGGGTGGGGAGAGAGGCAGGGGTTCCTCCACCAACACCCACACGCTTAACACCGTGGTTCACGTAGGGACACAAAGCTCTCTGTTTCCCAGGCAAGCCCGACACACAAGCTGCTTTATCCCTGGTCCAAGCAGAAAGAAAGCTGAGCTGCTCTTAGGGCTGCCCTGGAGCCTGCTGGGACCAAACAGCCACCAAACGCCAGTGTTCAGCTCATCATGCAATGAGCCCTCGCTGTGCTTTACTGGTTGGTGTTAATGAGGTCAAGGCCATTGCAACCCCAGGGGTGAACGCTCACATGAGAATTCCTGTAGCTCTTGTGTACAACTTATGTTTCAAAAGCCATCATCTGATGGGGATTTCACATTTGCTATAACATATACATATATTTACACACATATATATACATACACACACACACACACACACACACACACACGAGAGAGAGAGAGAGACAGACACACCGACACACACACACACACACACACACACACACACACACAGTAAAGGAGACCACATTAAACTACAGATGAAAGACTAAACAGACCAACATTTACAACATTATTATTAATATCATCATTTAAAAAAACTGAACACGCTCTCATGTTATATCAGTTTCATCTTAAATTTTATATAGTTGTTACAATAGTGATTTGGTTGCCCCTAGGAACTTAACCCTACTTCTAACCCCAAACCTAGCCCTAGCCCTAACCCCAACTTTATACCAAATTGTAGAGTTTACCCTAACCCTATATTAAAGATGTTGAACACAATATGATGTTGCAGTAAGGGATGTAATGAATGAAACAAAGCATAAGTTAAAAATAAGTTAGTAAACAGAATTTACTTCTTTCACCTGCCATGTTGCGTCTACTCTCTTGAATATTACATTAATCTGCAATGAGCTTCATAAAAAATGCATGATCAGGTTTTTTATTCCATGTTTTATGCCTTAATGCTCTACCAAATCTAATGGACTTGGGGATAAGAACCTCAAATCCATGAACAGAGCTTTGGATAAGCACCCACAACCTCTATCGGGTCAAGAACAAATGAAAGTTAGTAATGAAAAAAAAAAAGACATGGAAATCGTTGGCCCATACACATTCATTTAGAAAGAGGTCTATATAAGCCAGACAAACAGGTTGGTACACACGTGTCAAAGCCCTTTTATATAAAAGCAAAGCTTCTCAATTCACTGGTAATTAATTTACTGTGTGCCCAAACTCCATGTACTTCATTGCTTAATTTTATCAGTATTTTCATAGCTAGACTGGCGGTGCAGGCTTACGTCTCCTCAAGTTCTTGTTTACGCTTTGTCATATCCTCACTGCAGGAATGATTAGCAATGCTGCTGCCAAGAGGATTACGATGGAGGAAGCCATGCTGACGCTATCCTTACGTCAATCAGAGCAGAGCACAGAGAGGGAGGGAAAGAGAAACAGAGACTCCGTTTCAACAGCAAGTTTGCATCTTAAAGGCAGCAGCACGTGTTCAAAAGACACTTTTTGGTGAAACGTGCTTATTTTTAATATTATGGCCTATCAAAGGTAAACTGAAACCAGCAATTAAAAACAATATTTCTGGGAAGACAGCCAGTGGTGATGCTTTTAATTTCACTAGTAAAACTAATTTCAGAAAACTGTAGTCCACAGTGTCACCATCAGCACTCTAGTACAAAAATGCACGATATTTCACTGAAATACCTTTAATTAATTAAAAAGAATATTAATTAGTAAACATTGCTAGTTTGTTCAATTGCTAATGACTGAGAATGCAATGACAATTTATACAGAAAAGATGGGGTTTTTCCACCAAAACAACGTCAAGCTTGACTACTTGCTCCAAGTCTGGAAATGAGAAAACCAGTGGTAGTGTGGAGACGTAACGAGTGCAGCGGAAACACATTAAGTACGTCTGAAAGACTAGCTTTGAGTTCCACGCTGCAATTACACCTTCTCTATTCCCGAATGAAAAACGTAAAAAATAGCCTACATGTTTAATTCACCATTCCCTCCTCTGCAGGCGCTGAGCTTCTCTGTAGGTTGCTCCATTAGATCTTTGAGATGTTTACCTCCTCCTTCTGGGATCGCTCCAGGATGGGGTGACATATGATCACTCAAGCTCTCACATAATTACAGAGAAACCCCAGCACTCCAGTGCTTGCCTGGATAAACTCTCTCGTCTATTAGATTATTTAGGCCAGGTCTGGCCTGCTTTAATCACAGACACAACGTGTTTGAACAGCTGTAATGAAACAAAAATGAGAGGGCGGCTCAAACTAACGAGGGTAATGGCATTATATCTACACATGACGAGTAAAACACAGATCCTCCTTAATGGCAAACACACTGGAGAATGATTCAGCCCAGGCTCTCTTTCCATAAAGCTTCTTTTCATCAACTCAGCATACGCACCTGTCATCATGCTAACATACTCTCCGACCTGCTAATATCCTGCTGATAATTTCAAATACCTGCTGAATCACTCTCATTCTAAACTGTATTTCCTTGTAGACTCATGTAGTCTTTGTGACTCGCATTGTCTGTACTGTTCCCGATATAAAACTCTTATACTGATTCTTTTTTAAATTTTTATCCCCAAAGTTTAAGCTCAGGACAGAGATATCCTCATTATGCACAAATGTATATCTGTCCTATCAGAGCTTGTTTGTTTAATCTGTTTGCGCTCATTTCATGAGTGTTTAAATGCCATGTTTGTGTAGTGGCTGTGAAAGTGCTACGGCGAGAAACCACCCGGTAATCAGGATAAGAGTACAGTTAGTCCTCCAAGCAGAAAACTCAGGTCTTTAGCTGAGCGGGCTAACTATCTTGTCTGGGAACTCTTTTCGGATTGCAATGCTTGATTTTGAACCCGGGTCACCCGTGTGACGTTTGCACAAACCAAATAATGTTTCCAAACTAATTTGAATATCACAACATCAGAAATCGTAAAAATGACAGAAAACCTTTATGGTGGCAGCTTGGACCTCCAACAAAAGTCTCAAGTATGATGACTGACTTTAATCAACATTATACAAACATGCACATATGGACAGTTCTTTCACAAAGCATGCTTGCAGACATACTCTAACAGGCAGGATTGCTTTCAGGTGCTTTTTGTGTGCTCTGCCAGTATAAACTCGTGTTCTATCTATGGCTAGCCTAAAGGTGGCACCTAGAGGTCTGGAGGTCTTCCTGTACTGAAAAACATTGGAAAAAACATCAGATGAACGTGAGCTTTGGAAAAACATTCACCATGATTGAGGGCCAGATTTTTTATTAGACCAAGTAAAGATTACAGACCCAGAGCTCATGGATACCGATGCAAATTTTTTTTTTTTTTTTTTTTTTTTTTTTTTTAATTAATGGAAGTTATTAATTAAAATAAAAAAGAATGTTTTTATATAAAAAAGGATTTAAAGTGCAATAT
>JABJVR010003171.1:0-16302 GCA_025773905.1 Chitala chitala | reverse complement strand
AATAATGGCATTTTGCAATTTATACACCTACTACTTACAGGGCTTTTCTGTTGATTCACAGCCCAGTGTGTGTCAGCCCACAGCCCAGTGTCAGTCTGTTGAACACAGAGTGGGAAACTATGGCTCACACAACTACTAACCCTAGCAAAATGATGCACCATTTACAGCCACCACAATGAAAAGCTCCAGCCAGTCTGTGAAAATATACTTTCGCGTTATTTTTGCTTCAGAAATAAAAAAATAATAATAATCATTTGAAATTTGTTTTGGATATTGTAAAACAATTGAATCGTAAACCCAGTATCGTGTATCGAACCATATCCTGAACTGATTAGTGTCATAAAATTTTAAAAATAAAACTTTACTGAATGTGTTTATTTGTTGCTTGCTATATTTGACTCTGTAAAGGTTTGTCAGCAATAACATGTTGGCCTGTGATGGCTTTTATATTAAATGTGTAACTCTCACACACAGGTTTTCTGGATTTCTCAGATGGCTGTAAGGCGTCTCTGTGAATTCACAGTTCCTGTGAATGCCGATAGAGACTAATCTTCCCTGTGAAACACACGTTGCGTTCCTCTAGTGCATTTGTGCCATCTTGCTACAAGATATATATGTAGGGGCTCAGTGGTTCAGCTCTGTAGCATTGCGTGGAATTGTCCCTGTGCTTCAGGGGTTTCCTCCAGGTACTCCAGTTTCCACCCCCAGTTCAAAGATGTATACTGTAAACAGATTGACATTTCCAAATTGCTCGTAGTGCGTGAGTGTGATTATGCCTTGTGACGGGGTAGCAGCACATCCAGGGTGTCCCCTGTCTTGTGCTCTTAGCAACCTCTGACAGGTTACAGGTTTCCCCATGACCCTGTGTAGGATAGGCGATATGGACAATGGATGAATGAAGAAATGACTGTACTGAGTACTGCAGATTAACACATTAACATCCATCTCAAATAATTACGCACAACTTTCGAATGGTACCTCACATATTTTTGAACAACATGTTTGATGAAAATGTATTTAAATGCATCACAGATCAAACACAGCATATATATTTTTGGCAGATGCAGCAACTAAGGAACATCAAAAGTAAATAAGAAAAATAAGAAATTTAATACAATCTGAAGTGATGTTTTGTACATAAAACTCCTACAAATTTCCATGGATTTCAAGGTATTTCAAAGAAATGCACTACATGAAGTGGTGACTTGGGGTAACTGGTACCTGTGTCATGAATGTTATTTGAAAACTGCCATTTACAAACCCCTCTTTGCAAAATGTTTCTTTTTTTTGCAGCCTCCTAAAATCCAAGCAGTTTTCTTCCAAATGTCAGCAGTGTAGGTGTACAAATCAATACGTTTCTGGAAAAAAAGAATTCATACACCCTTTACACAGCCTTCCAAAGTATTGCATCCTGAAGTGTTAAAATTTTCAGAACAAAACGAAGTATACTATATTAAAAAATATGAAGTAGAAAACACCTCACCTGTCCTTACCTATCATATGACCTGCTATGGAATTACTTGGAGCTAAGGTTACTCTGACACACTGTGAACAGGGAGAAACATCGACATGCAGTATGCACTGGAAACTGGTATCTTTCCTCCTCCGCTAGAAACTTTTTCATGAAATCTCTTACCAATTAACCTGCTTACCTGTGAAATGTGTCAATCATTTTTTTTTACTTTTTTCATGGTTTTTTTGCACTTGTTCCAACTATTTTGAAACATACTGCAGCTATCAAACTCATAATAATCTTTTATTTACAAAGCACAATACAGTTGATCAGCTTCAACTTTATATTTTCTCTGTGCTGTATTCTACTGAATATATGTTAAGAAAGGTTTGTAAATCATTGCGTTTTGTATTAATTTACATTTTACAAAATGTTCCAACTTTTTTAGAATACAAGTTGTAACTATTGCTACCTGAATATGCATTTTGCTGATGGCTGCAAGGCCAGGAAAGGGAAACAGAGCTCGGGCCAACATTTCACCCCCACACGTGGTGACATTTATAAAGCAGCTTATAAGGCTTTATGTGATTACAACGACTCCTTGTTGAAATCCCCTTTCAGCTCCAGTACAAGGTCTTTTAAAACAAAGCCGAAAATGACGTAGGTGAATTACGTATTAATGTGACAGAAGAACCCAAATGGACGTAACATAAGAGGAGGGCTCTGTTAATTTTCCTGAATCTGTCTGCTCTTACCCCACTAAAGTACAAGTGGTTTGGTAATGGATGGATGGATAGATGGATTGATGGATTTCCGCCCCTACTGAAAGCAAAACACTAGTTTGTGTTTTGCCTTTTTGCTTGTGAGGTTCCCTTCTGAGAACAATAAACAGCAGCTTTAAAACCGCACTCAGCTCTCCTGATTTTAATCACTCTGGATCAACATGCTCCAGTGGTCTATTTGCAAATACGATTTAGCTCATATGTGGAAGACATTATGTGTGATTAATTTTAGTACAACATAAAGATGATTACGTACAACTGTCTCCCGTGATAATACTGTACTTAATGTTTATTAGCTATGTACTATACACCATAGCAAACCATTGCAAAATAAAATAACCGTTCTCTTTTAGATATGATATTTTTAGAGAAAGTATAAACTTCTTGTCATCAAAAGTTCATGTGGAAGCTCTCAAGGTTTTTATGAGTTCTGATTAATGCCTTGGGCATACTATAGCAGCAACAAAAATGGATACGTTTATTTCATACAAAACATTTATACATGAATGCTTTTAAAAATTTATCATATTTTTTTCCAGAAATTAAAAGGAAAACATGGCTATCATTTTTTGCCTAGCAATGCTAACACACTGCAGCTCAGCATACCTCAGCCACAGTAGGCTTTGGATATAACAACAGCGCAATTTCTTTGACCAGGTCAGAAATGAATGCTTGTGCCGCTTAGCAAATCAATAAAACTCAGCTGAAAGAGCTCTAGCAGAAATCACAGCAGGCTAAATAACTTTTGCTACACACTGGTAACCACAGATTTACAGAGACACTGTGCACCAAATGACAAGCCTGAGAGGACAAGAAATCACATCATAGTCTCTATTATAGCAAAAGTCTAAAACTCCAAACAACTGAAGCTGGAATACCTCCGTTCCCAGGACAACCTTGAGGTAGACCCTCTAGCTATAAAATAACCGACATCTTCTCCGTAGGCTGTAGTGAATCTCAGATACCTCTTCTTCAGGTGGTTTATCACAAGTACCCACCAGACACCCCATTATCAAAAATTCTGCGGCACCTGTCACTTAGGGATAACAGTATTGCTGGAGGACACCAGTGAAGGGTCTAGTTGCTTTTCATTTGTATGTCTGGTATAACTGAAAAGTTATTTAGATAATCTGAAGATGAATATGTGTCAAAGCGTTTTTTTAAATCATGCTGCTCAATGTTGTAGATCACAGAATGTTCTGGCCACTTACTTAAGGATTCAAGATTATCAGAAGCATACTGCCTTTGAAAAGACAAGTAAAGCCAACAGTTTGTCAGATGTTCAGGGTAGCTTAACAGATGCTAAAAACGTGAGTATTATTTCTCTAACTGGTGCATCATGTACACGTCCTTGCATTCTCTTTAATAGCATGACTAAGGTCTAGCCACCAGAGAACATCTCTGCTATTTCTTTGACACACACGATTTCACAATGTTCACAGTATCTGTTGGAAATTCTGAAATGTTGTAGGTCACACAACAAATAGTGTCCAGGTATTGGGCTATATTTTCTACAGGTCAATTCAAGATTCATCACAATGGCTTAACTCTTCCTTACCATTCACTAACTATGACTAATGTCTTCTAGATAATGCCCAAATGTAGGAATCAATTACTCTAAGTCTTGTGATATCAACAATTTCTATGACCCTTTACCAGTAAATATAAAAAAAATACTGCCCATAAAAAAATACAAAAAATACTGCCCAGATAGTTCAGAATCACAAATGTGAGGGAAAAAGTATTATTTGACACCAAATTCAGGACATACAGTGCTCTTAAAATATTGGAAAATGCAAAGAAATCTATTTTGGTATAATGAGTATTGTCAACGTGCTATGGGCTATCAGGAGTAAATGCCTTCAGAAGATACAAGGAGGGAACTTGCGCATTTGACCTAATGTCATATGATGTAGCCTGGCATTGAAACCACTAAGTCTGGTTGCATAAAGAAAATGTGCAAATTTCTTATCATATTAATTTCTGTTTGCCAAATACAAAAAAACAAACAAACAATGATCTCTGTAAGAGCTTCATGGCTTCAGCTATCACAAACAGGAAGGGTTTGAGTGTAGAGAACAAGAATAATTCATCAAACAGTGCAGAGAGATGAATTTGAAAATCATCGCCAAACACAGGTCAAAACAGATTCAAGAAGACAAACACAGCCATAGTCCAAAAGCCAAAAAGTCAGGGTCAAGGGTAAGGAAGAATGAAAGCTGTCCAAAATGGCACAGAGACATACCTCAAGGCATCAAAAGTCACAAAAACAGGGAGCAGATACCCCAAAAAATGTTGCATCTTTACGACTACTGTCTACTGTTGACACAGGGCACAAGCACAATGGATTCACACGCACTCCACATTTACTCTCTCAGGCTCTTCATTGTCATTAGGCCACCAGAAGTCTGCAGCATTTCTTTACGGCAGGCCATATCTGAGAGCAAAGCAGCTGGGGGAGGGGTGTTTATTCACTATTTCTTGCCCAAAAGCCATTGCAGGGCACAGGTCCACCCAATCTTCTATGAATTAAAATTTGTCCAACTGCCACTGAAATGTTGCCTTGTGTGCGGTTTACCACAACCGAGTTCTTGTGCGTCACAAGAAATTTAGCAATTCCAAAAATCTCTTGTCAAGTCTTTTGTTTTTTTTTTTTTTTTGTAAATACCGCTAGCTAAAACGTAACAGAGCAGAGCACGGGGTCTTAGTAAAGGCCAGGTGGGCCTGCTGTGGTCAGCTATCAGAGATACTGATGTAATAGCAAGATTTCATATAGGACCTGGACTTTGGCCTGTTTATGGAAGAGTCTGGAAGGGAGATGCAGATTAGGGCAACAGTCACCACTTACTGCCAGCTAAAAACTTACTCCTTTTGGGTCCTTTATTGTTTTAAGAGCTCCACAAAAAAGAGAAAGCACTCTACAGTTCATAATGCTCCTTTCTCCTGATATTTCATTTACTGCTTGTCAAAGTAAGACCACATAAAAAAACATACCCATCTATTTTCCATACCACATATCCTACAGAGGGTCACAGGGGAGCCTGGAGCCAATTTCAGGGGGCACAGAGCACAGGCTGGGGGCACAACCCAGATGCAGTGTCAACCCATTGCTGGGCTCAATCACACACACACACACACACACACACACACACACACACACACTGCTGTGGAAATGCCAGTGAGTGTACAACATGTGTTCAGATTCCGGGGGGGGCACCTGGAAAAGACCCCCAAAGCACAGAAGGATCATACAAGCTCCATGTACCCAGGGTGGAGGTGGGATTTAGACCCCCAACCCTGGAGGTACGAGGCAACAGTACTAACCACTGAACCACCTTGTTCCCCCCTTTAAAAAACACATTGAAGTGAAAATTCATATTGAACTTAGAGGATCTATTAAAAAACAACGTTCAGTTAAATTTTTTTTTTTCTTTTTAAATTTTGTAATGATAATAATTATATCATTATAATTACATTAATAATAATAGTAATTTTGCATTTTCAGTTCAATCACTTCCAGCCTATTGCGTAGATGACCACCTGTACAGCCCATACGGAAGCTCAGGTCTTCGTACTTCTGCCATTCTTCTGTTAGCACTGCCTGAAAAGCAGGTTAGCAGATTGTGTAAGGCCAAAACACGCATTTTGGAAGTGGAAAAGAATATAAGCTCATGAGCATTTACTGTCAGCTCAGGGCTGAGGGGGGGAATGAAAAGCTGTCCAGAAGAAGCCCACCGTTCCGTGTCTGCGGACACCCGAGCTCTGAGGACAGAGCCACGATGGAGCTGCTCCGTTCTCATTAAGATGTCTGTCAGAGAAGAGATCACTGCAGCGTCGCAGAACACCCTCGCTCTCATCCACGCTGCTGTCCAGTCATTCAGCACGGCTACTCCACAGGTTTTACCACTCACACTTATGGCAGGTTTGGTACTGCGCACAATGACAAGTGTGACTCCCTGTAAGGGGAATGACGCTCTCAGCGCATTGCCTTTGGAATGAAAGTCTTCACGTATACCAGATACTGTGTTTACCTACACTTTGGCAACGTCGCCCTGGCCCTCTGCTCACCTGACGCAAGTGTGGAACCCGTTTCAACACTTGAACAAGGCTTGTCGAACAAAAACTTTGTTGCTGCAGTCTAATGAACCGCTTGGAGCAAAACAAATCTTACTTGCTTCGCCGATTATGCTACTCCGTGAATGCATGACATGTGGCCCAGAAGAAAGTGATGTAATACGACATCTGCACTGGCTGCATGCAAGAGTTTAAAAATACCACTCCATAAACTGTGGCAATTCTTTACAATACCGCTTAAAATGTAGCAATTTTATCCCATATGACCTTTTAGTTAGATCACGTGTGACAATTCAACATCTGACATAACCATTGGATAATAAGTAATGCTATTTTCAGAAAAAAAAAGATTTAAACATTTTTAGTCTATAATGAACTGATTCTACACTGATGAGAAAATTATGAAGCTTCCAAAATCATTAGTTCAGTCCTAACCTTGCAATCATAATTCAAAGAAGAGAGAGTATTTGTAACAACCTGCAGTGGGATCATGCACAATCAGAATCAAACAGAAGCCAAGTCTGCCCAAACAGCATAGCATGTACTGTTCATATATTCATGTTCATACATCCATCCTCCTCTCTCCTCTCCCTGGGGTTCTGGTGCAGCCCGGAGGGAGAGTCATTCTTGAGAAACCTGGCAGAGTCCACTGCAGATTCACCCATTTGTTTTGTGGATTTCGTGGATGTCATAAAACACTGGTTATCATTTTTATAAGGCGTTTTACCGCAGCTTTCACAAAATAACTGTAACCGTCATCCATTTTTTCTGTTAATGAGAAAAGACACCGTGTCAGATGCATCAGTGAGAAGCAGAAAGATGTTGCATGTTGTTTAAGAAAAAAAAATGTACACTGAACCCGCTGTGGTATTTCCGCCTGCAATGTGAGGACTTACCTGTGAATTACATTGCTTAGTCTGAGCAACATGTGGACTGAGACGTTCTGTGGTGATGTCAACACTGACATTCTCTTAAGTGGCTTCTCATTCCTTCATATCCTCTTCAAAATTCAGTAAGGTATAAAAGAACTTCTATTATAAAACACTCCTTGCAGTAATTCTACCTTCAGTAACTATGCAATACACACTTAGCTCTGCATTTGTGTCTCTCGTACAGTGAGATGGATCATAATTAATAATTTAGTAAAAAAAAACACTTGTTCCATTAAAAATCCCCAGTTAGGATTCATTATTGTTACTCATCATATTAACTTAATAGCTGTGTCATCTTAGAGCCAGTCCAGATGGTAAGCTTTAAAACATAAACTCTCCATAACTGAGGTCAGATCTCCCTGCCATCTGTTCTGTAGAAGGATTCATGTCTCTAACACGTGATAGTCTAAACTCGACTGTGTCACAGAACATAAAACACTGTTCAGGGTGGGCCACAGGTGTCACAAATCATTCCCGTTTGATGGTGACGATAAGTTCATCAGTGGGGGGTGTGGGATGACACCTGCCACAGGTCGCCATGGGCCCAGGATACCGAATGCAGCCTGCCTACCTTCCTCAGAGAAGCCCGGCATCCAAAAATAGATCCTCTGCATTGCACCAAGATCCGCGTTGGCAATGCGTTCTTGAACTGAATTCAAAGCACCCCCCCCCACTCATTCGCCCACTTAAACCCCTACATACCCACACAATAAGTAATGTCACCGACCTCATACTGCTTTATCTCAGCATTTTCTATTGACATGTTTTTCTTACGTTTACCACAGTACACTGAGAAAACAGCCATCAGCTGAAGCTGAGTATCTAAATTGTTTCCCTGCTGTTTTTGGCTATTCAGGTATCAGAACATGTAATGTCTGGTGTTTTTGTACATAATAAGGAACCACACAATTTACCTGACATGTGACTACTGAATACATTTCCCAAAGTGTTTTATATCCAGTTTACATGTTGATTCACATAAACCTCTGAAAGATATCTGTTAAAAGCAAATCGATGAAATACAAGTTAGACATTTTTTATAGTAATATAATAACAGCAACAACAACAATAATAATAATAATAATAATATACAGTTTATATTATTTGCAGCCTCGCAGTCCTATTCTCAAAACAGTTGTCTTTTTGTATATGCCTATTTACCATTTAAAATCTGTCCAGAGTTCTTCAAGGTGCAATGTAACCTTTGGGATGTTATATTTCTTGTTAGAGTACCATTCATATTTCTACAAATTATTTTATATCAAGCCATACAGTGTCTTAAACAGAACTATTTACATTACATTACATTACAACAAACTATTTTGTTGAGTAACTAACTCAGAAATACGTATTGTGTGCAGTAGTTCTGGGAGAAATAATATATTTCTATTGTAATTGGACAGACCTGAGCATTATTGATAGACAAGTCTTTTTTTAAACTGTCCTGTGACTGTTATTTTGGTATTCAGTTTTATAAATACACCATACTCCAGAGTGCTCAATCTTTTGGTGAATGCATACACATGGCACAGTTACAGAGACTAATGCTTTTGCTTCATCCCTTTTTTATGTAGCAATAAAGAGGGAAATCCTGTAGATTAAATCTACTGTCTGTACTAATCCATAATTAAGTGTAGTGTATTGGCTGTACAGCTGTAGCTTCTCAGTGGTAAATAAAACTCCGAATGTTTACTTGAGGAGGACATTTCATGTTTTTACGGTATAACGGCAGAGATCGCCTATAGTTTTTTAGGTTTAAACCTCACCATATGAGTACAATCCCTTGTTGTGCACAGCAGCAATAAAGCATAGAAATATGCTACTCCTTCTCTACTGTTTCTGAAATAGCAAAGGATTACCACCAGTATAAGTTATCATATTGTACTGTGCACGATCATGCAAGATGTCAGGAATTATATCCGGATTCTTCCGGACTACCACATTTTGTTAGGGTGGTATTAGATCCCTAAGAAGATCTGTGTATAACGTATAGTGAGCACTTCATATCAGAAAACCTCACCTGTAACAAAACCTGAAAAAATAAATTACATTGACAGCTGCCATTTTTGAAAGTGGACACAATTTCCTGGCCTCCCCACAGATACATTTAGGTTCCCCATGTGTGTTTCTGTACATAAAAACCCAATAAATTGACTGACCCCCTACTGCAAAAATAAGGGAAGTATATAGTAATGGACTAAAGTGCCAGTCTTTGAGGTCCATGAAGTCAGTGATAAATATTAGACCTTGAGGGTAGAATTTACAGACCTTCTTTGGCTTCTGGAAAAGAGTATCAATAATACTGTTTATCAAGCCTTGTTCTCTTCAGCAAAAAAGAGACACAAGATACACACCCCTCATATATAAAGTAATCAAATATGAAACAAATTCTCTGGATTCCTCTGCTGGCACCAGACATTTAGAAATTTGGCATTGGTGAATTAAAGCCATGTTAAATTCACAGTTTAATCACACAATGATTTTGGATTGATTTTGTCCTGCTCTAAAGATGACCATTATTTATCTAAGGACATGAAGTCATGGTGGGGGTTCTACACTATTTCAGCTTGAGAGGCCAGACAAGACCATTATTCTGTTAGTGGGGCTAGTTGCATTAATTCTTAATTTTAATTACTTTTACTTGCCAATTTGCCAGAATTGTATTTGCATGAACATTTTTAAACGAACAACGTGATGATGCCTTAAGGGTTTAGTCTATAAATCAGTTAAATGTCAGTCACTTTACTACCTTGTAACCAGCAGTAAAAGGGGGGACGGGTTTGTTGTCTCAGGGGCACTGGCCACCCCAAGCCCCCTATAAAACCACCAATGTAAAGCTTGTACCATATCATAAAAAATGCTAAAGTCCACCTTTACTGACAAACTGTAGACATAATTACAAGACTAACCTCTCTAGACTGAACAGTTACAACTATATTATCCAACTACTTTATATTAAGTTGATTGCACCGTTTGCTCCTACCTACACATTGTTAAGTATGATTAATGTTGACGGTCTTTGTCTTTTAACCTTGATAAACTCCAATGTATTGTACTGCAATTTTTACCACTAGATTTTCTGCACTTCATTGACTGGAATATTTACAGCTAGTTTCATTCTCCATCGACTCAAATATCTAAATATATAAAACAGAGCATAAGGGATTGATTATATGAGCACATAAAGGCTTATTCTTATGCCACGTGTGTTGATGGTGTATTAATGGGATATGAAACACTATCCATACCTCTGTTAGCATGTTTTCATGTCTTCTGCTAATAAACCTTGATAAATCTCCCACAGTTCATTACATAATAAAGATATTTAAAGAAATAAATAAATACAGCAATGACTGTAATATCCATTAAATCTAACAGAACTGTGTTGTTGTTTGTTTTTCTTCCAGAATATTATGGTGCTTTGAAGTCTTATAATTAATGCATAATTTACAAATTATATTCTCCATTACTCTTTATATATGTGGGAATGTGGCTCTGGATTAATATACCTGAAACCGAGCTAGTTTTATGTAATTTTTTAAGGTACCTCACAGGGGAAAAAAATAAAAGAAATTAAAATAATGAATGACTCATGTCAGCATAACATTTGCATAATTGCAATTCTGTATGAAACAAATTTCTCATATGACAGGTTTGGCTGCACAGGATTATGGTGGTATGAATAATGCAAAAAGCAGACAATCCTGGGAACTTGGATGACATTTAACCATCAAGGCAATTAGATAAAGGAAAAAAAAAAAACAAAAAGGTTGGTCACAAAAACCTTGATGATATAAATGGATTTATTTTATGTCTGCATTTAAGAAATCAGGTATGGTAGTGCATAAGACGTTAATGTCTCTGTTACACATTCTCTGTACTTACTACATCTCTGTACTGCAGCCTGGGCAACATACTTAACTAATAATTTAGGTTGATGCCCATTAAGAGATACTTTGATTGCTTATTTTAATATGTCTGGAAACCACTTGAAGACTTACTTTGCTTGGAGGATGTAGGGGAGCTTGCATTACCATGTATGAGATATTTCAGTAATGCCCCGCTGAGTTATTTATGACAAGAGCACACCTCCTGCATGCACTGCCCTCTTCTCATGCCAATTTCCAACATGAATTTTTAGAACCATGTTAAAAGCTTGGCTGAAAAATTTGCAGACACATGCCTTCAGACTGACAGACTCATATCTTTAAAAAACAAAATAACGATGTAGCTCTTTAAGGGCATCATGTGCTTTGCAGCTGTTGACAAAAGGGCCACAGTTTCATCAATGATTCATCTACCATCTTAGTTTTAAAGTCTTCTATAGCATGCATACTGACAGACAGCGGTCTAGTGATAGTGAATGAGCCTTACCTAGCCAATTAGATGAGTCCATATTAAATCTTACCAAGCCAATCAGATGAGTCAGTGCCAGATGGATTTGGTTAGTTGGGTCCATTTGATATAGAGGTCTGAGAATTGAACACTATGTGGTTTACCTGTACTTTTAAAATACTGTATCTGCTGTCTGTTCACAACTCACACATACGCACACATGCGCACACACACACACACACACACACACACACACACACAATCCCACAAGCAAAAGCTATATGCAGACATACACCCACAGAGTCTAGACACACACACACACACACACACACACACATACACACACACACACACACACACACACACACACACGTAACAGACCTGCATAAATAAAATTCCTTTCCATTTACAAAATTGTAACATGAAAAAATGCAGCATGTACACTAATTCATAATGCCACTTCCTTCAGATGTCATTAGTTAAAAATTCAAGCTGGAGATACCTCATCCAGACAGACATGAAAGCCTAGACCTCTGTGTCTAACATGGCACCTTACAGGAATCTCTGATAGCTCTAATTTATGTTCCTTGAAAATAAGGATGGGATAAGATCTGAGGTCCCAGCTCAATTAATGCTGTCACACAAGTATTTAACGCTGTTCTCCAGACAATTGGGACCACTGCCCTTTGGAAATACGTTAGTCTTGAGGAACAGATGTGCTAAATATCACGGCCACACTTTACCCAAATGGACAATGTAAGAGAGAAAGCTACAAAGACTGGGGGTGGCCAAGACCAAAGCGTTTAACATCAGGGATCCCGCTAGTACAGAGCTGGGAAATAGGTCATGTATTTTTGTGCTTGTGTGCTTGAGATGCCAAAGCAGCGCTGTTTATTACAGCTGGCGAATGCACAAATTAACATTTAAATAGTTTTAATGAATCCTGTGTTTATCTAGGATCTTTGTGTGGGATTTTTATAGCTATGGCTTCTGCTTAGTAGCATTAAGCTGCTCTGAGCAGCTGCTTCAAAGATGTATGAAATTCTCTGACCGTATTAAAAGTTAAAATCTTCCCATAGTTCTACCATAGTTCTATTTTTACCATCGGTGCCTAAGTTCATCAGTGGTCTGGTAGTTCTGGCAAACCCTAAGGTACTTTGTGGACTGACATGCAACAAACAGAAACAAATTTGAAAATATACGATCTGTATATTCTCTGGTGTTCTTCAAAAAATAATCACACTCTTGTCCTAGCCTTTTTTTCCATCTTGCTTTGAGATACTCTGTGAAATGCAGTGCTTGTCTAACAGCTTGTCAGCAGCTGTCTAAAGGAGCAGAACTGAACCAGAAACCTCATCCCTGAGCTGTTTCATGTCACGGTCATGCTATAAAGCTCTGATAACTGTTAGAAAGTGCACCATCTTCAAAACACCAGCATGTTTGCTGCTGTTCAATATGGCACAAAGAGTATATTTTGATCAGGATGCAGACAAAAGGAAAACACATGTGGATGTGAAGACCTGTTTAGCACTTCATAAATTGATGCATGGTTGAAATGATTCTTGACAGTGAATTCCCATTTAATGGCACATGCGTCATAAATACGGTGAGGCTCTGGGACACGGTGACGTAGTAGGCAGATCTGATAGATGCATCATGCAAGCGAAAGATCATACAGAACCGAGATAATTGTATTTATTAAAACATCTGTGTATACAAAGAAATTGTGCCATATGCTGTTTGACTTTTACCCAGCTTGTCTGTTGGCATGACAACTTGGGTTTTTTTTACAGGAATAGCAGTAGTGGTAGTATAACTCAAATATTAACCTTAAATAATTTGACAAGTTATATGTCTTACCCTTTATGCAGCCAGTGTTCCTAGACACGTTTTACAGGAATGTTTGAAAAAAAATACAAGTTCCAAAAACAGATTGGAGAAAGGAAAGTCTACGTGTTAACGCAAATGGTTTTTACATTAAATACCATGAGAAATTAATGTATTCAGCACAAAAGTGAGCTAACTCTGTAATAAATCTCTCTGTGAATACCAGAGCCAATGAAACCTGTAGGAGTTTTAACTCATAAACTACAGCTCCCATCTGCGAGGTGCTGCATGCTAGGTGCAAACAGATTGTCTTCTTTTTTGTTCACTGGGCCTGATTATTAGCACATATTCATAGGTTCTGCACCAGAATCTTGGCCTGACACACAAAGAGCTGGTGGAATCTCCCTGCGTCGTTGCATAAAAACAGACCGCGGAGCTACATTCAAGGACAGGGAATCCACGCTGTGTGATTCATGATCACGCTCTCAGTGAGAAACAGGAGACATGCCATGCTGTGCCAGGTGTGCCAGGGATCTGTAATGGAGTGAGTGGGCCTCAGAAAGCTGGACCAGCAGCGTGGGCATCAGGGGGTTTAGCAGTCTGCCATAAACATGCCATCTGGGGCCTGCTCTGGGACTGTACACAGTGTGGAACGAAAGCAGAGCGAGATGCGGCCCTGAGGGTACCAGTGTTCAGCAGTGGTCAAAAGTGTGGAAAACAGTGCAGCTTCCCAGAAGAGCCACTCATCTAACACACGCTAAAGCCACATTAACCGCTGACTGATACAGATTGCCACACTTCAATGTCTGTAAAACCTTCAAGACTTACCCTGCATAGTCATATATAACTATTTAAATGTCATGACTTTAAAAGCTTAATTATACACAGAGCATAATTATGGTAATGTGGAACATTTCGAGATGCTGTATTCTTTAAATAGTACAGTACTGATGCTAAACATAGATCAGTTCTCTGCATCACATAAGTTTGTGTGCGTTTCTATATGTTTCATTATTTAGTAAGAACAGTTATGAATCAAAATTTCTCCCTTGTGGCTACAAGTCAGCTTTGGTACCATTAACTGGTAATCATGATTTTCTTGGCATTTGCCCACATTTCTGAGGCAACAGATGGTGGAATGAGTAAGAGCTGGACTGCTGACCAGGTGTCCAGCTTCAAATCTAAGAAGAGGGGCTCATCTGTTCAAACCAAAAGGGGCAGTAAAACGCGACCCGCTTTGGTGAACAAGAAGCAAAGCACACTCTTGTGATATACTGCAGTCCCTTTGGGTAAAACACAAATTTTATGCAGGTTTCATTTTGTAACAACACTGAAATTGGCTGATGAGGCAGAAACTACCTGCAGAAATTCAAGCCGTGATGGCAGCTGCACTCTCAACTGGGCCTCAATCACAGTAACTGAAAAAGGCCTTTGAGTCACCAAAAGCACGCAAACACTGACTGGAAGTGACAGCCTCCGTGACACTGTTTGAGAAGTGCCACTGACATTTAGAAGCCGGGACTGAAATGCATCAGTGTCTCAGGAATCGTTACCACGGGGGCTAAAATCCATTTTATGCACGACTGTATGAACAGAGAGGGAAATCTCAGATTTTAAAAAGCAATACATCTAAAAACAAATGCACAGGGTTGTCTTATTTCAGCCTCCCCAAAATGAGAATGAAAAACAAAACGTAGTAGAAGACATGAAATAAGAACAGAGATAAGCCAATAAAATTTTCAAAAGTTCAAGACAAGGTTAAGCAAAAAGTTTGTCGAAATAATACTTTTAATGGGACAGGTAAAGTGTACAAACACAAAAGCTGGGCTGTTATTTCTGAGGCACATTAATGTTTTAGAGCAGTGTGTGTATGCCACTGTAGAGGATGAACCAGTATAGGGTTATGCCACTAAGGGCCAGTGTGAAGAGAGCTGTTCTAGCACGTGCCACAAGAAAGCTGTATGGAGAGATGCAAGACCAGAAGGCGGGCATTCTGAGAAGAAACAGAGCTGTGTCCCCTTTTCAGAAAACTGCCGTTTATGGAGTCACCAACCCGAGAGCGGAGCAATCTGTTATTGAAAGCATTACAAACTACCTGAAATGATCAACCAAAAGATAAAGCAAAGCACCAACGGTGAGCAAAGGTATCTCCCAGAATTTAGACACTCCACAAACAATGGCTTATGGCAAAATATAGCTGTGATGTTTCGCAGAAGACATGGGGAAACTGGATTCATGCTGCAGAGTTAAAGCATTTATTGAGACCAGCAACCAAGTTACAAGATGAGATCCAAAGCAAATATCTGTGGAAACAGGCTAGGGGTCATTGTGCCAGTGGAGTCAGTCCCAGACGGGTACGGGGGCTGGAGAAAACAAGAGGAGTGATAAAGGTAGGGTGTTTACGGGTCACATGAAGAGGGGCGAAAACCACAATTAGGCAGGAAAGCAGTCGCTCAGTACACATCACCAAATGTAATACTTTGCGTTAGCGTGCTGTTTGCTGTTTGCTATGGTGTTTTACTTCCTTCCAGGCGCTGATAAGATGGGTGTGACAGTAGCCTTGACACACCGAATCTCTTTGCCATCTCATAAAGGCGAATATGTATGTATACGTTAATAAATGATTGACAATTCAGCAATCACAACAAATTTGTCAGCACTCTCCAAACATAAATCACAAATTTGAAATGGTTTCAAAAGATTAACTATTTTGTTAATTTTTTTTGTTGTATAATCCATCCATCCATTATCTTAACCGCTTAGTCCTGGTGAGGGTCGCGGAGAAGCCTGGAGCCCATCCCAGACCACAGGGCGCGCGCGCGCACACACACACTACAGGCAATTTGGACACACCAATCAACCTAACCTGCATGTCTTTGGACTGTGAGAGGAAACCGGA
>JABJVR010003170.1:1566-16304 GCA_025773905.1 Chitala chitala | reverse complement strand
GAGAGAGAGAGAGAGAGAGAGAGAGAGAGAGAGAGAGAGAGAGAGAGAGAGAGAGAGAGAGAGAGAGAGAGATTCTTTGAGTTTCCTTGTGTGTTTAAGAAGTAAAGTTTATTTGTGAAATGAATGCACCTATTTGTATCAGTGGAGCTGCAATGGAGATGATCAGTGGTTTTTTGGAGTTAACATCAGTATGGATTTTATCTGGTCTGACCATGCCAACAGCACTGTGAAAACAATACAGCATTACCTATTCTTTGTTCACAGGCTCATGTTTGGCATTCCTTCAAATTCAAGTCAATGCCTACAGTTGCACCATTGAGAGGTTCTTGACCGATTGCATCACTGCCTGCTCTGGGAGCTGCTGCATTTGGAATCACAAACAATTGCAGAAGATGGTGAAATTGGCACAGCTCACTGGCTGCACACAAAAAAGCACTGTCACAGGGGATCCAGTAGGAGGTGCTGATACCGAACTCTCCAAAGATGACTGTAATAATGCTGAGCACCTGGGAGAATCTTATTTAAGGGACTGAGTACTGCTTCTTGGCACTCAGTCTGTTTGTTGCGATGTGCAAGAAATGTATCTTTGAAGGCTCAATAAGAGTCAATGTCTTGTCTTAATCACCAATATTGTTACAATACATTATGATATTATATGAATGAATTTTTTTCAATTAAGTGATCCTGTTTCTCTAACCTGGCAACACTGTGGACGTTAACTTGGAGGATTAGAAGATTGTTACAGGTTGCGGATCAAGGAGCACAGGAGTGGGTAACCCATAACACACTGATGACATGTATCCTCTGTTCTAAAAAGGTTAATTCTGTGCTTAAAGAGCCCACTCATCCCAATAATGGAATGTTTTCCCTCTCACCATGTGATTAATTCTCCAGCAAGTTAGAACTTCTACTTCCAGGTTGTAAAGGTTCTCAATAGTCAAGCCGCAATCACAATGAGCAATTCACCTTAACAATTATTGTTCATGGACTCTTAAATGTAATATATAGTGTTTCATACAATTCAATTAATGCTGATTGATTTTTATATTTGCCATTTATATCTGTGGTACCATTTATAATTGTGCTACTCATATGTAATGTTTCTTATGCTACTATTTATAATTTTATTATTATTTATGATAGCATTTTTTTCAGCAAAAGTACAATGCAGTACATACTTCTATGTTGCTCCTGGGATTAGAATGTGCAGCATTTCAGCCAATGCATCGTACACTGTACATAAGATGAAACTCCAACGTATTGATCTTAGAGGTTTGCTGTGGAAGCTGTAGAATATTAATACAATTCCATGTGCAGATGTAGGTATTTCCAAGACTAGAGAAGTATATCAAATTATTAAACACTGAATTTAAAGGAAATGTAACTCACTGGACTGCACTACTCTTCATTTGTGAAAATTAGTATTTTGCATTTGTATACACATGAGTGCTGTGGTGGGTTGGCGCCCTGCCTGGGGTGTCCCATGCCCTGTGCCTTGTGTCTTGTGCCTCCTGGGATGGGCTCCAAGATTCCTGCAACCCTGAATTGAATGGATGGATACACATGAGTGAAATGTGATAAATGCCAAAAGAGTTGCATAGAGTAAACTTTTTACTTGGAAATTTTTTAGGAACATTCAGTTTTAAGATTTAAAATAAATCAGCTGATAAACAAAAATAAAATCCCATGTTCCTTCAATACTGCAAGACTGCTGCTCCCGTGACCCGGTCCTGGATAAGTGGTAGAAGATAAATGGATGGATGGATGGTTCCTTTAATATCAGAAGCATAGGGCCTTTAGAAAAATTACTGTGCAATAAACATTTTAGCTATGAGCACAAGTGAAAGCACTGTAAATGTACAGGCCATAATAATGTTTGGCCCACTTCCACATTCTGTCAGGAAGTTTGCAGTGTTTTATAATGTTGCTCCTGGACTTTTAATTAATGTTGGAAGGAGAAAGTAAGGCTTCTTGCAGCTGTTAATCATGTGATCAAAGGAATGAATGGAAAGTTGTTTACTTCTATAATGCATGTTACTGTGTGAAGCATATTGATGAAGTGCAATATAAACAAAGGTATATTAGACCTTAACATTAGCTGAGCTTTATTTAAGTAACTTGACAAACCTTGATTAAATTTTTCTGTTTCACTCAAATTATGTATTTAATGTGACATTTTGTTGTACAATATTCAGCACTAATAAGAAAGAGCAGGACCTTGCTGGTTTTTTTGGGCTGGTAAATGAAACACGACAACTTTAGAACCCCACACACACACAAACACACACACAAACACACACACACGTGCGCGCATACACATATGTATATATATATATATATATATATACAGTATATATATTGGACAGTGAACTGTGAAATGTTGTTTAGGATAAGGCAAATGCGTTTAGACAAAACATTTTGCCTATAGAACCAGTTTTCAGCATTATTTCAAGATTTCAAGTCAAAATTAGGATATGTTACACCATCAAGTATGCTTAAAAATAACTTAGACACACTAGATGACTGAATGACCTTGTCTTGATCGTAATAGGCAGTAAAAAACTTATAAGGAAGCATTCTGATTGCTGTTTCATTGTGTCCAAAACTCAGTCCTCTTTTCCCTTCCTGCCAGTCTTTCAGCAGAAAGAAAACCACTTTGACAGAAGCTTTGCTATAGTGAACCGAGTGCCAGAGAATGGGTCCACCTAAAACCAGCTTGCTTTGATCATGGCTCTTCATGGTTCCTATGCTGGGCTTTCAGACAGACGGGACCTGGAGGGGTGCACTTCTGAGTTTCCATGTAGAAGGGGGTGGAGACTCAGCCTCATCCCTCCAGGTATGCCATCTGGAGAGGTGCGTTTCATACCTAGTCTTATCTTGCCGACAGATGTCTTTCATTTGCTCCAAAAACCATGAAAAATGCATCATATTTTTCTTCCCCTTACCTCTGGTTCACTATCACACCTCATTTTTTCCATATGGAAATGGGTATTGCAAAGCCAGGATATATGCAGGTGTCAGTCACATGAGAATAGTTTATTATATATATTTTAATTTGCAACAACTGGAAAACATATAATTGTATTGAGGCATAATTATCATTGTAATAATTTGTATTTATTTTTCTGATAGCCTTAATTGCATATGCCAATGACACTAATATTGATTCAGTGTAACTCAATACTAGCTCTGTAATAAACACACATTTATGTAAACATGTTTTGCTACTGAATTGTTAAAAAACGCCTGCAACAGTTGTTCCATCTGGGTCACATGTAAATACTTTGTGAAGTACCTGTTGTACAGGCATTTGTTACAGATACAACACTAGTGTTTCTCTTTAAATTTTACACGGTCCTGAAGTTGTAATATTTCTTTTCATTTACCAACGCAGTTTACCTAACAAGTCTTTATTTGTGGTGTAATTGCAAGAAACGTGCGAGAGAACATGAAATGCCATCTTTGCCAAGTAGACTTATTAAAATATGCTGTAAGTATTGTACTGTAGAGAGTACACCTTTTGGCAGGTAAGGTCATTCTGGCTTTATGACAAAATAATCCCAAAAATGATTACAAGAATTCCTCTGTGACCCAATACTGAATCTTGAGGAATTGTGGAAAATAAACAGGCTTGTTATCCGATGTTGTTTCCGTGTGGCACCTGAAGGGCATTTAAAGGACTTGAGTGAGTGTGTAGCTCTGTTTAACGGCAGGTAGTCACTCCTAATAACATGTTACTGTTGAAGAGCTTGACCTTGTTCCATGCAACAGTGGCTCTTGCATATTGAGTTAATGGCGTGGATGAAAAAAGCAAATAAAAAACCACAAAATGCCTTGTTTGCAAATGAGGGTAAAGCTAAACAAAAATGACATTTCAATTCCCCAAAGATTTGCTAATCAGTGTAGCTCACTTGAAGCCTATTAATGAAACTGAAGTCACCTGAAGTAGCCACACCAAGCAATCACTGCTACCTCTATTTCATCTCTGAAAAAAGCTAAACCAGGAAAATGATTATGCGCTTGGCATGAATATTCCTTGTAAGGACTATATTTCTACAAGTGCAATGAAATTTAAATTAAATTGAATTTCCACAGTCTAATCACAGATGATATAAAAAGAAAAACTGTCTTAAAACAAAGATATCATATTTGAATTCTTGAGAGTTTTGGTGTGAGAAACAAACAGGGCTGTCATATCTCTGACAAGAATGTCAGAACAATTTTAAATTCTTTTAGCTAATTTTTTTTCCCCTCTTCTGATCAATATTTCACTAGGCTGTAGGATACAATCAATACATATTATTCCCCGAGTGACAGCCTCTGCTGACCCATAGTGCTCCTGTAATCGTACATAATCAACCAGACTGTCATGACCTTTACCATGAAAAAACCAGGACTCTGCTACCTGGCTGTGTGCCATCCAAAAATTCCTCCTGACAAAGAGAGTAATTGAAAAAGCAACATCAATAGTACTTGCTTAATATTTACCATTAAAAACAGTCCATCAACAGAATTGAAGTTCCACATCATAATGTCCTCCAATGAAGTCTGACAATCACATTGCAGGAAAAATAGCAAATAGCAATAAAGAGTTGAAGCGCTTGCAATATTATGTCATGTCAACTTGTTCATTGCTGTTGTCAAGGTGTAAATGGATGGGCTAACTCTGTTATAACCGAACAGTGGCAGGTTCTCAGGGAATTAGGTGCAAAACATTTCAGTGTGGATGAGAAAAAAAATTGATCCATAGCACAAGATCTCAAACTGACAAAAAAAAGGTGGGTGACAGTTTGCACAGACCGAGTTTGTTACCAAGTTTGAGTGTGTTAATTTGTAAACTACCATTCTGTATTTGCTGCATCCTCTGCTATCCTCATGATATTAGGAACCATGTTAAAATACTTTTCCATGTGTCAAGATTGGCAGGAATGAGTACAAGGAGGCAGAGGAAGGTTTATATGCAGAGATGTTTATTCTAGAAAATTAGTACCAAAACATAAACTGGGGACAATTCCAAGAACTATGAAGATCACAGAGAAACAATAACTGAACAAGAAGCAAAATAACCAAGGAACCACAGAGCCAGGAAGAAACACCAATGTGAGTTTGAAGACAGACAGACACGACATGGTTAACACATTTAAAGTGCAGTTCACGAGATAACCAGCAGGTGCAAACACTCAGCCAATGAGAAACAGGTAAAGAGGAAACAGGAAAAGGTAATGAGGGGGTGTGGCCACAGACACAAGCGCCACAGGCAAATGTTACAGTCACTCAGTTAATCTTGCTTTAAAACAAACATGTCACTTAAAAAATTTACAATTCGTGTTATATAATGTATATTGGTTTTGAATAGATTACAAAATGTAGTCACCCAAAATTATTTCCTGAAGTTGATAACCATGATCACTGGAATAAAAAAAACTATTTGATACATTTTGTGACCATCATTTAAATATTTCAGAAATCCTTTTAGACAGTTAGCAGGAAAAATTAACACTAAATTTGTACAACTGACATTCTATTTTAAGAAGTAAAAGCAAGTTTTGTTCCTAAAACAACATCAACAAAATAAAAAGTAAATAACTTTACACTGAATACCCCTTGTATGTTGTTTTCTAATATGCAACATCTTCAGTTATTTTTCAGTTTTGATAATAAAGATGAGTCAATTTTTTGAGTGGTTTATGGGCAGAGAGATAATTTTTGCAAAAATGCTGAAGACTGCAGATGATATTACAGTATTCCATACATATATTTTGACATATATTTTATTTTGTGCTGATTTGAGTTAGTTTATAATCAGTACTACAGAATGATGTCCCTATTTTGGCAGTGTTCTGTCAGATCTGGTGTAAAGCAATCAGGTCTCGTCCAGGCCGTTTCCATTCCTTGTGTCATGACTGGGACAGGCGACACAGAGGCAGAGTAGTTCTCTTTGCAGATAGTTTATTAACAAAACCAAATACAAAATACAAATGAGGAGACAGCAAAGAACATGGAGTGGCAACATCAAAAAAAGGGCATGAGATAAGGAAAAATATGGATGCTGGGGGAAAACATAGACAGTAGAAACAAAAACCTGGTTGAGTTGCCCCTCCATGGACCGATAGTGACTTCAACACCAATCCACACCACTGAGAAACATCAAACCTAGTATAGCAACAAACCAGAAACACAGAACAGGTAAAAACACTAAACATGGAAAAATGAGGAGGTAAAGAGGCATGGCCAGACAACAAGGACACCATGGTAATCAGTGACACCTTGTCTTGTGTTGTGTTTAATCAATATCAACTGGCAAACCATATCAAAAGGCTTTATTCGGTAAAGACAATGGTCAAATTACTTAGATAGTAATGGAAAAGAAAGTATATTACCATCAAAATAGAGCTGATAAAAATATTAATTTATATGAATCACTTGTTCAAATTAAATTACTTGTTTATAAGTTAGGTAAACTGTTACAAGTTAATCAAACGTACACAGCCACAGAAAATAGAGCTTACTGTAAATCATGAGGTTCCTCTTGGTTATGTAGGCAGGTCATAGTGATTTAGTACTGGGTCCTGCTCACAGATAATTGCCTACCTGCAGCATAAAGCATAAAATGTTTTCACTACATAACCAATGTGATCTTCTTTCCTCCAAAATCAATAGGGTATATCTGGGGTTCCTCTGGAGACCCCTGTACCACTCCTCATGTAATTAATGGCAAACACATCATGACAGTATGTCTAATGGCTGAGGTTCTCTGCTGTTCGTGCTGAAGTGAAGTAAATGGTATATCTTTTTTCTTATTTTTTGTCATTTCTAATTTGTAGTTGAGCTGAGACAAGAACAGCAACAAAAAGCAAACGTGTGGTAACACAACAGCTGAGTGTATGCAGTTAAAGCCGCCTCTGTTAACTTGTGGATGCCCAGCAGAATACCCACTCGCAACTGTTTGCATCTGCAGCTGCATTTTTTCTTTTAATAACGTCTTCATTTACATTGCTGAATTAATTAATCTGTGATGAGCTGCTGTCCTGTGTGGAATATATTCAGCTTCAAGCCCTGCGTGACCTGGAACAGACTCTGGACTCCCCGTGACGCTGAACTGGATAAGCAGTTTGGGAAAAACAATGAATGATTTAATGAACGACTAAAGTCTGTCTACAGTGATCAGTGTGGAGAAATAAAGCTGTTTCTGTGTCTCAGCTGAACAATGTTTGCGACTGTTTGTAATATTTCTTTCTCTGACTAATATGTATAAAGTTAATATATTGAATTGACCATGCGGCTGTTCATTATTAACGAGGTTGTTAAAATGGATCTACGCAGGGGCCTAATTCCACGTATTGACAAACTTGTCTATGATGTCCTTATTTATCCCCTTCTTTGCACAACTAAAACAAGTCATAACAACCCCCCCCCCGGTTCTGCTGGCTATATCCTTACCATCTTTGAATCAAGAAATCCTTTTTGCAGTTTTGCCAGTATTGGTTTTCTGTTTATTTTTAAGTTTCTTCTGAGAAAGATTACCGTACTGCAAAAACATATTTGTGTCAACTTTATTGACAGAACAGAGTAAATAAGAGTAATATTTTCATTCCTAGTGTTGATGAAATGGTAAATAAATGTTAAACGGTTTCTCACCATAAACCAAGGTTTTATTACTGAAATTTAACTGCAGGTAACAGTGTATTTCCTGCAATAAGTGGTGATCTTTAAAACAGATCAGTGGGGTTTATAGTAATCTGCTGCTAATGTTATACTGGGCTCCATTTGTATTATTCATTTTGACCAAAGGCTCATAATATGTTTTTGACAGTGTACGACACGCTGCTGTATTGAAGCCCTTTCACTTTGGTTCTCTGTGACTGCAGAAGTGGAGATGGTTCTTTTTGCTATTATACTTGCCTATATGTGTCATTTGTAGCAGTGGTGGAATGTAAAGCACTTATGTTGGCCTTTCCTCATCTCACTGATAGCTCACAGGCCTTTGTGATTGCAGTTGGGAGATACGCTGAAGTGACCGTCATGTCCTTCTGAGCGCAGTCACAACTGGTTGTTCTTTCATTTAGTCTTTTATTGCAATTAGGGGTTCTTTTAATCTTCTATCTATTCAGTTATTGTAATAAATGTTTTATTGTGATTTTTTCAATTAGTGACCGATTTAGTATTTAAATCTTTTTCTTGGGTGAGTTTGTGACAAGTATGGAACATCAACATTTTTTTATACTTATTGAAATAAGTTGGAACTTCTTTAGTCTGATCCGTGTGAGGAGCATTGTGATTGATCATTGTAACGCGCAGAATACATGCATTCGTACTTAATTTGGAAAACACTGTGGCATTTTAGTCTTCCATTTCTCACAGCAATGACCATGTTTATAATCAGTTATATTGCATTTAAATTTTTAATTAAGTCCTCATAATGGGATTAATGATTAATTGCTCAAGGAGACTTTTTGAAACATAGCCTATTAGAGTGAATCAAAGGTCATGTAAACATGTGGAATACATGTATGTAACATTTCCTAAACAGGACTCACATTAACAAAAGTAATTACGAAAGCTTGCTGAGGTGACAAGATGGAGGTTAGGGATTGAACAAGGCAGAATGTTATTTACAGGCTGTATCCCAATGATGGTAAAGTCATCAGAGTCCATTTGAATAACTAATTGCAGCCAGTGAGTTCTTGAATCAAGCAAGAGGGGAGAAATTAAGAATGGTCCCCATCTTAAAATGTTAATAGTGCAGTAATGCAAAATGAGAAAACAATGGATAAATGTTGTAATTTTAAAAGTGCACTAATGTGAAATGAATAAACAAATGGAAACATACTGACAGTCAGACTAGAGCCCATTCAGTTTCTGACAGGATGTTGTTTTACTAACAGTTTCACCGGATGGAGAGTCACAACACTGATTTGCTAACTGACACAATGATGGGCAGTGAAAATTTAATTTTTATTTAGATAAGTAAAATAAAAATGTAACAATAGCAGATCACATATCTATTCCAAAATGAAAAGCCAGTTACACGTACGATGAATGTGTTCAGTTCTGTACATTTAATGAGTATGTATATTACCCAGGTCTGAAAAATATTTTCAACAATATATTGTTTTGAATCTTAAAACAAATAAATACATATATAAAAACCTGTAGCTGAATTTCCTGATAAGCAGCACATCATGAACCATGTTAGATTTGCCAGATCCAAGACAGCAGTCATGTGGAAAACATGTATTTGTAAGCTACTGTACGTCACAAGCGAACATTTTAGTGTGCCATGATTTGTATTAATTCTATTAAATGTCATATCTATTTATATTCTGCATTTCGAAAAGCTTATAACATGCATGACATTGGCAATTATAAAGTAACCTAAAGGTAGGCTTCACATGAAAGACTGGAACACATCATCCATGGCAGTCAGTATTTTTCTATTTACCAAGATAATTTGTCATCTGGAATCCCCCAAAAAAAAACACACACATTTGTCAAAACACTTGGTATGTGATTTAGCACTTGGTATGTGATATAGCATGTCTTCAGCTTGTAATGCCTGGATCTACTCTACGCTCCATGAACACTCACAGCTTACCAGCACAAACACACGTTGACACTGTACCCACACGACCAGACATCATGCTCCTTAGGTTACAAGTACACCCAACATGGGCCCAATTTCATTCACCTGAATATTAAGTCTATCTTTTGCGAACTTCTCACCAGTCTACCTATACTCCTCATTTTCACGGTGTTGTCAGCGAGGTATTGACAAATGCATCCTGAGTTGCATTCAGTCCTTTTGTACTTCCCATCTGCTCTACCTGTAGCCTGTTTTGTGCAGTCCCTGGACCCCCTCCTCCCTGTGCTTGTCCTGTATCTCTCTTTGTTTTGGCATATGACTATTTATTTACCTTTTTCCCCCTATTTTTACTCTTTGGTTATTTAACCTAGACTCAGACTATGTTTATGGATTATGGATTTCGTTCCTATACTAAAACAAGCTCTGCTATTTAATTCTATGGTTTTCAACTAGTGTTCATTACACAGCTGTGCTTTGCTTAATGCTCCTCTTGTGGACATCACTGGGGTACATAGTCCACTTGTTGAAACGTTTACATTTAATGGTCTGCACAGCATAGAACCTGAAATGCTCACATAACAAGATGTGGTGATTTTCAGTGAGAAGAGTTATATCTGGTTCTGCTGTGATTGTTTTTTAAAGCAGTAATCATTCTACTGATGTCTAATTACTAAGGTGTGTACATACGTGTATTATCCAGCTGCTTGTCGTTTCTAAGGGTTGCAGGCGGTGAAGAGCCTAAATCAGGCAGCCAAAGGCACAAGGCAGTGAACACCCTGGAAAGAGAGCCAACCTATTGCAGGACTTTTGGGGACACACAGACACACACACACACAGACACACAAATATAACACACACATCAAGGTCAATTTGTAGTTTCCAGTTCACCTAACCTGCCGATCTTTAGACTGTGGGAGGAAACTCCACACGCGCAATGCCCAAAGCCAGATTCAACCCCATGACCTTGGGGATGTGAGTCAATGGTGCTACACACACAGTCAACTTGGAATCATTCCCAGAACACACAGGTTGAGGCAGGGTCATCCCATGGACTGAACACCAATCTATACAATAAATGTATCAGATTTCTATGTACAAAGGCAGTGCCTTTGTGCTTGATTATGCCTAATGTCCTACCCAAAAAGTAAGATAGGTATCTATTATCATTTAAACACTTAAAAGCAGATATAATGTAATTTTGAACCACCTAACATTCATTATCAGGTAGTAAAGCTGTCACATTATATCCACTGGTCAAATCAATATTTAAATATACATAACAATGTTATGTGAATTAATTAGACAGGCAATTGATTTTTGGAAAATGGGTTATTCTGCTGAATTCGCCATAAAGATCTGTGATACCCTTGTGTTTCAAACATAGTCACCTGATGTTTAACCACACAAATGGATTTAAGCATACAATATGCAGTACAGAAAACACATTTGAGGTGTACAGTGTGTATTAGGCATTTGCATATCACACAGATTCATTTCAGTATGGTTGAGAACAACGTGGGGATAATGATCACAGTTGGGTGACCTAATTGCTGCAGACAAGACACTGAGCGGAAGCCATTTTCTATTGCAGATCACTGCATTAGTAGATTAGTTGTATCTGATCTACTTCATCTAACATTAACAGATGGCCCAGGTAGAATAAATTAATCCAAGCAATTAATGTGTGTTAATGTGTCACCTGAGGGTGACCTGAGCCTTATCAGCACAGCAAAGATTATAAAGCTGACCTTTAATATTCTTATGATAGCAGTCAATAATGAAATCGCATTTCAAAGCATTGTGCTACAGCCCAATATCATTGCCTCCACTGAAACTGAGCAGTGTCTGTAAAAAATGTGATATTAAGAAAATGTAATTAAAATCTCCAGCTCACTGAATACAGTGACTTTAACATAAATTTAGTAGTACATGCGTAAAGGGAAAGTCACAAGGTACAAGTCTGAAAATTCAGTGCCATTACTACCATCTTACCCAATGTACGTAGTAGGAGTATTTTAAGTGTTTACTATATTTACTATTTGTTTTAAATGTCATATGTTGTCTATCATTATAAACCATCTTATAAATTGACTTTATCCACTTGGCTGTATCTGCTTGAGGATGGATCAGGGCTAAAAGAGGTTAATGTAAAGCAACAAATATATCTGTTTGTACACACAGAATACAGTCCAGTGTTATCATTGTCATTGGTTCATTCTCCTTTTCTTATGTTGATGACTTTTACAGGGACACCCTAACGATGCTGCTTTACATACAGTGTACTGTGAGAAGTCCTAACCATAATAAATACAAACTAATTTTTCAAAATAGAGTGATAATCTAACGTTTCCCCCATACAAAAGAAACTTTCTAACACTTGTTTTTTTTAAACAGAAGGAGCCCAGTTCACCCCAAAAATCCAATATATCCACCATTAATTTCAAAGTGCTTTTTAAAATATTTTTTTGCAAGAAGATGGATAATTGTATATGACATGAGTATAAATGTCAATGCACACACTGACGGTGGTTCCTGATGCTTTGAGGTTAGGTACAAAGTAGTATGTTGTCAAAGCTGGCTGCGGAGCAGAAGTAACAGTGCTTTTCCCTTCTTCTCCCATCAGTGTGGGTGATGGTTCCACAGGACAGAACCAGGACAGAACCTGGCTTCTCTTGGTGGGATGACAGTCACCATGGTATTAAACACACACATCTGCCACTCAGAGTTGGTGAACGAGAGTGACATATGGACGCAGTGACCTGATTACAACTTGTGGCCACATGTGCATTCATTCATGGTATCAGACAGGTAGTGTCTTTAGTGGTGGCACAGTGGCATAGTGGTTAGTACTGGGACCTTGTACCTCCAGGCCTGGGGTTTGATTCCTGCCTCAGGTCTGTGTGCATGGAGTTTGCATGTTCTCCCTGTGCTTGGTGGATTTTCTTTGGTTTCCTCCCATAGTCCAAAGACATGGAGGTTAGGTTGATTGGTGTCTCCAAATTGTCCATTGTGTGTGTGTGTGTGTGCATGCACACCCTGTGGTGGGTTGGCACCCTGCCCAGGGTGTGCCCTGAGCCTCTTGGGTTGGGCTCCAGGCTTCCAGTGACGCTGAATTGGATACTTGGTATAGAGTATGGATGGATTGACTTTAGTACCTGCATACCCCCTGGAGAGGGCACTCCCTACCTTACCAAGCAAAAAGAAAAAGCTTTCACAAAAATATGTATTCTGAATTACGAAGTGATAGTTTTTATATGGGTTGCTGCTATCGTTATGGGAAAAAGGACTTGACAGACCTATAAAATTGTAGGAACACACACAAAAAAAAAATACACCATCACTATCTGTGAGGTTTTGCACATCTTGGAGAGATACCTATTTTTTATTTTTAGACAGCGGTGCCTTTAATACAGCTGTAATATAAAACTAAAATCTCATGTTTGGAGAAAACATTTTGGAGAAAAAGTCATTTGTTATGTGATGAGGCATAGGTGCAAGATACACATTTTAGTTACAAGATGAATCTAATTAATCCAGAATAAAAACTAGCAGATAGCTGGCTAGGAAATGCTGGTTTTATCACAGACCCTGGCAAATACAAAAAAATCAGCAATACACAGTGGCCTCACTCTCTTTGCCATTACAGATCTCAACAGAGGCAGCGTTACAGTGTGTACTGCAGAAGTGCTTGTGGTTCCTGATTAATGAACACTTTTGGAGAGACACTCAACACTTCCTGCTGTTTTGTATTTAGTAATTTCTTTGGACTTTTGTTATGTATGCACACTAATGAGAGGGGAAAAAAATCTCTTAATTAGTCTTATAGAGTGGGATTTGAAGCTTTTTAAATCAGTGCAATTAAGGCTGGGCAGCTAGACTAGCAGAAGATGTAAATAAATCCTTGGCCTGTCTTGCTTTCTATCATCAACGCTTATTTATATAATATGCATTGTGGTGTTTGTGTTACATTTTTAAATTCAGTTGCTTCTCAGTTATCCAGAACTTATACTATGTTTCAGAAAGAAAATAAGTACAAATCTTTGAATAGTACAATTTCACATTCTGTTTATAACTAAATCTTTAAATCTCTTGTAGACACAATATAGTCTTTTCTATTTGAGCTTTTGTGCATAACTAGACATCTGTGTTGATTCCAGAAAAGTTAATTAAGTTAATTAAAAGTTAATTAAGTATTGGATACCATTAAATATAACTATATATATATATATATATATATATATATATATGCTGAATGGCAGACCCTAAAATCATTATATCCAACTGATTTACTATCCTTCTATTTTAAAAATTAAACGGATAAAATTTACAAATGATATGTAAGTAAACTCTATTATTACTCAGATTGAGGATAACATTATTAAATAATTGCTTATTAAAAAAAATATATTTAATGTGGATTTGTTCCATGTCATCTTCATTAAAATTGTATTTCAATTTTTGTATGTAATTGTATTAGACTGGGTTACACAGGTATTATAATAATTGTAACTTAATAGGTAAAAACACTCTCAGACAATGGGTTTCGACACAGGGCTATTCTTTACTGATCAAAACGGGCTAAAATTTACAGTCTAGTTTATAACCATTGTCAGCTCACAGCTGTAACCCCAAAATTTAATAAAGTCATACCAGAACAAGGACAATTTAGAGGAAACACATGGGGAAGTACGGGTTGAGAGAGTCCACAAAAACCAAGTTTAAAGGAAAAGTACCTTGGTTTAAGTAGTAAACATTGGTGGTACCTCTCTGAGGAAAGTAAAATGAGCATGAGATAAATATATAAGGATTAAATTAAAAACAGATGAACTTCAGATTGTGGAGATATGACTGGGGTGGTGACTACATCAAAGGATGTGTGGTTTTGGGTTGTGTGGGAGGTGTGACTGTACTGAAGGAGGTGTGGTTTTCAATGGTGTTACTGTACTAAAGGAGGTACATGTATGGTTTTGGGTTGTGTGGGTGGTGTGATTGTACCAAAGGAGGTGTGGATTTGGGTTGTGTGGGTGCTGTGACTGTACCAAAGGAGGTGTGGATTTGGGTTGTGTGGGTGCTGTGACTGTACCAAAGGAGGTGTGGTTTTGGGTTGTGTGGGTGGTGTGAATGTACCAAAGGAGGTGTGGTTTTGGGTTGTGTG
>JABJVR010003169.1:0-16304 GCA_025773905.1 Chitala chitala | reverse complement strand
CCCCCCCCCCCCCCCCCCCCCCCCCCCCCCCCCCCCCCCCCCCCCCCCCCCCCCCCCCCCCCCCCCCCCCCAAAAACCCTTATAGAATATGACTAAGAAACACAGATGATGCTGTGATGCAGTAATACACAATGGAGCAAATAAGAACCTCAGGTGAGCTTAGTCCAGAGTGAAAATATACCTGCAGGCAATTCTGTAGAGAATAACCAGAAACTGAACATCCATCTGCTGTTTGTTTGTATTAGGTTCTGGTGACTTTTGAACATTTCCTGAACTCCATATTATTCCAGACATGTCCAAGAACAAAAGGGCAATGGTGAGAATTTGATATTGGGGGATGGGGGGGGGGGGCAGAACTGTACGATGTGACAAACCTATATACACAAAACCGTTGAAAATTAGGTACTGTGTCTATGCCCCATTGAAATTTTGGTTACTTTAAAAGGAAACAAAACCCATCATGTAAAAATTTATACTGCAGTCTAGACAAGGTCACAGTGCAGCAGGCCTAAAATGAAATTAAAGAGTTTGGACATTATAGAAGAAAGAAGTGAAGCAATGTCCTCTGGATGCACTGTTTGTGCCCCTGCACTATTTTGGTGCATGATTTTGGTTTAGGTCTGAAACAAAAGAGCTTCAATCAGTCTGCAGGAGACCGCAAGATTCATATCTGCTTTTGTTCCAAATCAACGACGGAAGAATAACCAAGTGAAAACACACCGGGAAAGCCCCAGATGTGATCTAATTTCGATTTTATTGCTTTCCAGTCTTTCAAGAGCCAGAAGTGCTCGCCATTGCACATCTCATATGATATGTTTCTGCATAAGTACAGGGGATGGGAATGCCTGGATGAAAATTTGAATTGTTTATGGCTGTAATATCGATTTTATGTGGCTCCAAGGAAGAGAGAATTACATTCTAAATTGCGGCGATGTCTCCGAGAGCTGTCATCGGGCTGTTATATGGGCTGGGAGCTCAGGCTTGCCTGCCTGGCTGGAGACCGGGGGAGGGCCAGACACCGGGGGTGTCACTGCAGTATAGATGGAAACATGACCGCCGCGCCATTGGCAATCTTGCATACAGTCCTCTCCCCACCCCTTGGAATCGGCGCCTCAAATGGCCCACAGCCAGTCGTCAGTCACCTCGAGCTGGACGTTTAATTAGGTTTTAATTGGTTCAGCTGAGATTGTGTGCAACTACTGTTTTATGGCAACTGCGGGCCTGTACGTTTCGGCCAGAATCGCTTTTGTACGCCGTGAAGTGGCACCCAGCGCTAAGGTTGGTACTTTACACAACGCTTGCTGCCCTCCGTTAATTCTCATTGGTATTAAATTTTTATTTTTTTGTTTGACTTTCCAGTTTCAAATATTGCATTTCAATTATGACCGCGCAGTAGTCTCACTCAATGGCTTGGCACTAGTTACATTGTTGAAATGAGCACATAGTCACAGCAGAATAATAATACTTATTATATTTTAATATGTTTGCCAAATATAACCTTACTGCTGTGAAGAATCAAAACATTATTAGGAAGCTACGTCAATGTTATGAGAAGGCTCAGTATGTGGCAAGGAGGAGTTGAGGTAACCGTCTACGGTATGCCTTAACGCAGTCTGGCTCTCATTTCAAAAGCTGAGAAGATGCTAAATGCTGGGACGGTTGGCGCTCAGGCTGTCTATCTTACTGTGAGAGCATCACTGTGATGAACAGCAGAAAAACATTAGCAGAAAACCCGGCAGCCCCTTGTACTGGGAAGCGATGAAACAGAACCTAAAAGGCACAAGCCAGACTGGCCAGAGGTATGTGGTAAGGCGGGGACACAAAGTTTACATGGGAGCCCAGCACCTCGTTGACTGATGCGGAGAGAGAGCAGTGTGTCGCAGGGCCAGCTCCGAGCTTCAGCTGACTAACCAGACGCTTGTGCCCCAGAGGCCGGTAGAAACAGACCCTTCCGCTAAAGGGTTTTCAAAACACGTTTTTTATGCGCTTGTTCTTAAAAGTACTGGTTGCTTGTGAATTATTAACAAAAACTAAACTTTTTGTGAAGTAGCCAATAATTTGAATTCTGGTGTTTTTGCAAATTGGTTTACGATCACTGCTTTCTAATGTAAATAAAGTGGCACTACAAATATGGGAGGTACTGGATTAATATGGAGTTGAAAGATGTACATTTAAATACAAAGGTACATCTGTGCTCTATCTGAGCAAGAGATAACATTATTTCATTAACCTATGAAAGCAGCTCATTAAAATTACATGTAGGAAGGACAATGCTAACAAGTCAGCCTCACCCCTCCCAAAACAAAGACCTACACACATACACACTTTGAAAACAGAACAATAATAAAATAACTTTTTTCCATCAGTGGGAGTGAGGGCAACAGAAAAATTTGCACCCTTCACTCTGATATACATTACAGACTAGGTCACAAACTGAACCCCCCCACAGGATGGCTCAGCACAATTACACATTTAGCTTCACATTGGAGTAGATGTCTTTCAGAACCAAAGCAAAAATACATTTTGTAAAGAGAAATAAAAGAAAACCTTCTGTCAATTGGTAAGCAAAGGTCTCAAATGTGTCAGAATTGCCATTCTGAATCCCTCACACACTCACAAAGACATACGTTTCCTTACGGCTTCAGCAACATAAATGGTGTATATTTCAGTGCCTTTTCTAACTATGTTGCTTCAAGCAGACAGAAACACTTTTTGCAATTATGCAATTCTAGTAATTTAATCATTTTGAGATGTAGTTTAATTCAATTTCTATTAATTTTGTGAGTTTTTCCTTATTTCAGCAAACACGGTAAAGTGTTTAGTCTCGAGGCAAAATTAAATGTATTTAAACTTAGACATTGCCATAAACATCCACTGAAAATCTCTAAGACCCAAAATGCAATGTGTTGTTGTATTTACCTGCCTGAAACAACTGAACATGTTGGAGAAGATTTTGTTCCTTGCTTACAAGACTTCAATTTTGAAGTTAATAAGAGGAACTGGGCTTAAATTACAAAACAAAACAAAACAAAACACAAATTGATCAGTCAGTCAGACAAAGCAAACAAAAGACTCTCATCTGAAGACAATGTAGGCAATTAATGCTTAGCTGACAGTGTTTATTATTTACAGGTCACCTGCCTGTTGTCTGGGGGTCAGTTCTCATTAGACAGTAAAGCCACAATGAACAATGTAACATATACAGTTTAAAATTTAGGAATATGTTCATATACATGCTCTGTGCTTTCCTCACACTGTCCTCAAGGTTGCCAATGCTGAAATTATTGCACATTAATATTGTGTGTAATTTTCTAGTAAATCGCATGATTTAGCTTCACTGGTAATTATATGACCCTAAATAATTTATAAGCTAATTTTATTGTTCGTTGGAGGGATTTCTTAAGAACATTTTATGTTGCCATCTGAAAATATTTATGGTTCTGGTAGTAAAATATTTAATTAAAGTATATTAATTAATGTTCTAATTAACGGTATTTTTGGACTAGGAGCTTTTGGACCTCAAATGGCTAGCAATTGGCCTGCCGCTTTGCCTGCATTTGTCCGGCCAGCAGCTCCACTCACAGAACACGACCGGGCTCTGAGTGTAAACGTGTTAGTGAGACTGTGAGAGGAAGAACCAGCGACACCTGCCCAGAAGCTGCTCAGCAAAACCTGCACATCATCACTCCAATACGCCCAGGCTTTTGCATGTCAATGGACTAGTCCACCATTAATGCTATCAGGAAGGGCACCGGTACTGGCAAATAAAACCATGGCTTATGGCCAACCGTGCTTGGTTCTTTTATTTTATTATGGTTGGTTGTGCCTCTTTTTTCCAGTGTCATCAGGAGCACAGTTACAAAACCGACAGCTGTGATCATCTTACAATCTGACACACACACACACACACACACACACACACACACACACACACACACACACACACACACACACACAACCAAAACCAGAAACTAAGCAGCTACTGAGGAATAAAAGTGAAAATAATTTAGGGAACGTATGAGTACAAACTGCCAAACATTATGTGACAAATATAAAAAACACTAAATTGCACTGAACGAAAGGCTTGTGGGTAATTTTTAACGCCAGGAGAATTAGTGTTAAAACAACTTTAAGAAAAGTGGCTAATGATTTTTCTCTGCTTCCACACTTGTGACAAATTTCCAAAAAAAAAAACTATTTAAAAACTTATCTGTTAAATGCTGGTGAGAATTTAACAGATAGCACTGGTGAATAAGTTGTTGCAGATTGACCTCTGTAGAGATGGTTGGCCTTTACTATGCCTGTTCTCTAAAAGGTCATTGTCAATGAGAAACAAAGGCATTGATTTTTAAATTAGTCTCCTCTGACGCTGCTGCTCTTGACCGCTAGTCCAACACAATAGTACGAGGCTCTGCAGTCAACAAACCCAGTGAAGCCGCTTGCTGTTTTAAAGACTATTACAAAAGAAGTGATATTTGCTTCATGTCAAAATCAAACTCTTGTTTTTTTTATATTGTCATATTTGGACTTTTGTGATCTAATACCACAACCTGAGAATGTAGTTCATGATGAGGAAAAAGAAGCACAGGGCATGCCTGGTCTTTCATCCTGATGCGCTTTGACAGGAAGACAGGGGACTGAGGGTTCTTTGACGCATCCTAAATTTCTTTTAGCAAGTTGAGAATCCTCTGGCCTTTCCAGCGCTTTTGCAGAATGTTCCCCCCAGAGCCTGCAGAAACACCACTTTCCAGCGGGGCTGCATTGACTGACACATTGGGAAGCAATGAAGAAGACACACAATGTGATTTCGGTGACTCTCATTGCCGCGACGCAGTGAAACCAAGCTGCAGAACGTGGGGAAAGAAACTTTCTGGGCTACTCTGGTTTTGTCTGTCAAGTTTTGGCAAGGTAAAACTCATTCGGTAAAAAGATTTTGTTCAAGAACTTCAACGACACCAGTTTTCACATTAGATTAGATTCTCCTGCCCTGTATGATATGCGGAAGTAAACTGCCAATAATCTGCTGTTTAATTTATTCTCTTACATGGCACCCTCACTTCATAGTCTTGAAAGGTAACCCTTGACAACTGAGCTAGATGAAGCAAGTAGATGAAGGGGAAAGTTTCTGCAGAACTGCATCAGCCAATGAGTGGCTCTCCCCTGTGTGACAAAGCAGCAAGGCCCCTGATGGAGGCCAGCAGGACATTTATCACAGGGACAAGTCCATTTGTAAGGTGACAATCATGGGGAGTTTCACTGTAGTCTCACATGCCGCTGGCCTCAAACTTAACATACCCAAAACCGAAAACCCTACCTCAGACAGACACCATCTTCTTAGGCCCTGCCAGCAGTAAAAGTGGAACCTCATACCTTCCATTCTACTCTTTCCATAGGGAACCTTATGTGAATTGCCTTGGGAGGGAGGGAAAACCTCACTTGTGTTATTCAATAATACAATTCCTCACTGACTCCTGAGACCTGAGGCTGACACCAATCGCTCCTCACGTCTTACCTCACCTGGCTCAGCTTTCAGCAAGACATGCTCTGGAATTTCCTCCAAAACACATGACATTTAAATGTGTGGCAGAACATATTTATTATTAATGCTCCGCCTACTGAATTATTCAATATAGACAATGATTTCTGGGAAATGTTTATGGTGTTGTCAAGTGTAAATGTCTACATTGGGATCAATGAATAAATCAAGTTTCTTTCATATTCATGTCTTCAAATATACAAGGCATGACAAGTGTTACTGCGGCAAGAACAAGCATTTCTATAATAAATTGCGTTGCATTGTCTAGTGTCACATTTTTCCATTAAAAGACGCAAAAATGCTGTATATTTAATAGTCACTATTGTGATACCTGTCATGTCTTCCATCAACAAAATACATAAAAATGAACAATACTTTAAGTGTATTGCTGCCTCACACCTCCAGGGTTGTACGTTCAAATATGGCTCTGGGAAGTGTGTGTAGAGTTTACATGTTCTCCCCATGCATACATGGGTTTCCTCTGGGTCTTCTCATAGCCCTAAAGACATACTGGTTAGGTACATTGGCCAACCCAAATGTGTGTGTATGCAGGCATGTGTGTATGCCTGGTGATGGGTTGGCAACCTGTCCAGGGTGTCCCCTGCCTTGTACCATATGCGCCATTGTCCTAATGGAAAATGTCCGGTCATAAAACTCCAGCCATGACCCTCCAAAAATCTGAAGACCAAAGGCCTCATTTATAAACCGAGCATACACACAGAACGAGTGAACATGCAACTTTCCGTGCAAAAGTCGGGATATGTAAAAGAAAACCTGACAAAAAAATTTGGTGCCACTCAAACTTCGACCCATGCATACACAAGTTTGGGATAAGACAGCACCCACTGATCAAGCAAAGAAACGCAACCAAACCATCTTCATGTGAATCAGCCGTGTATAATATGACATTAATAGTAATTATAATACTATTCACAAATATAAGGGCGTATACTGTATATCTCAATATCTCTAGGTAACGTAGGTCGTGTGAGCCAGCTTTTATTACCAAGAATACAAAACTTACAGAATTATGAGCTGATCTGAGTTCACCTTTAGGAAGTTTGACTGCCAGAAATCATGTCATACTTGTCCATATACAGGTTTTAACAATATTTAGCTTTCTGGCAACAGGTACATGCCAGAGAGAACTGTGTGAGAAATCCGAATGTTATACCTGTCAGCCTTACAGATCTGCCATAAATCTTTCATATTTTGGAAAGTTTAAGTTGCTTATGTCCATATTTCAGTAATCTTACAGATATTAATTTTTCATCTACAACCATTTAATAGTTTATTTCTTTTTTTCCATGTGAAGGTTTCAGTCTTAATGTCTGTGAAGGACGAACAATATGGTCAGTGTACGGTTTGTGTACAAGATGTTAAAGCAGTAGCTTCAGGTGTTTATGGTATCAGAGAATTTATAAAGTAAACATATAAAGACAGTTCTTTGCATTGACCATACATGCTTGTTTCTGGCTGAAAACTCTTTGGGATTTTGGTGACCGTTCTTGTACGTGCAATTCCAAGATAAGTGATTTATAAAGTAAAAATTGCAATTTTGTGTGTGTATGCCAAGTTTAACACATCTTTTTTAGTGCAGGCAAGTTCATTTTTACATATGCGGTCATTTTCACATTATAAATGAGGCCCCGAGATGTTTGGGATAAACATGCCTGCTTAGATACTTGCCCTAAAAAGGTTCCCTTAAACCAGTGTAGTAGTTGCAGTAATACAACATGTACATGACTACTCTGTGTGTGTGCTGTTGTAATTTCAGCACAAGTGCTCTACTGCGCACTATAAGACAGAAGAGCACTTTGTATGCTAAGGTTATTAACACAGAGAATAATTGCTTTCTCAGTGGGAAACATATTATTTGGTGAAAGGGAATTTTGTGTAACTAGAGACCTCCGGATTTCTCTGCCCTTGATCTCTAAACCCAAGGATCATCAAAGCGACAGTGACTTTAACAGACCCCCATGCACAGGGCAAGCTCAAAGCCAATTAACAAATTCTCATTAACGTAATTAGAGAATGTGCTTTAAATCACTGTGCTTGGATGGAGGACCAGTTAAGAGATTGATTTTTTTTCAGTTCCTGAGCCTCGTTGTTAGTATGAAAACAGGCACCTCACAAAAATGAGGTCTGATCCTAACGGCTGTAGAGTGGACTCCTCCTAGCCAGGGAGCTGTTCTGTAAAGACACATCCCACAGCAACACACCTCCACACATGTTCCTCCTATTCCTCAGACTGCTTTTTTAAGCAATGAACCCCTAACGATAATAAGGAGCTCATTTTGGTCATCCCTCCTCAGCCCCAGATCCTCCACCCGGATCTCATCCAAGCTTAATGGAATCCTGTTATTTCCTTAGTGCCTTTTCAATTCCCCGATAAAAGGCTGTCCCTAGGGGTATTGAACGCTGCGAAATCCAGACTATCAAGTTCGACTTGAGAAAACAACAGCCTTCGCTTTGATCGCATGTAACCGTGATCATTAAGGGCACTTTTCAGTTTTTTTTTTTGTTGGTGGATGTGTAAACATTTTGCAGTCATTCAATTTCCTCCTTTTCAATTACCTCATTAATGGCATGTTGAGTTTGTCTGTGGAGACCGGTGGCGATGTTTCTTCTCAAAATGGTAAAGAGATGTAGGGGGAACGGAAGAAGAAAGCATTCTGGAAGTCAGGGATTGGCAGCCACGCTGAGAAATTGAAGGTCAGCCAAACTAAGACCCACCGGCAAAGCAATCAATCAGCACTGAAGTTTTAGCCAATTGTAATTCTGCTTAAGCAACACAATCCTGATTACAAGGCATTAGTGCCTGTACACCCTTTGAATAGAAATGACCATGGCTTACGAAGTGATGCCTGCAAAATGTTACCCTTTTATTTTGTCCGCATTACAAATGTTGCCTGATGAAAGAGATGTATGCTAAAAAAAAAGCAGAGTAATGAAAGTTTTCAGAGGTGACTTGCTTGGATGTCTAGCTTTTGCTGTGCAGGAGGTCGAACCCCTGACCATTGTTACATTCTTTGTTTGCTCTCCAGCTCATCATGTGTCATGAGAAGCAACAAGAAGTTGACCGTTAGCAAGCTCTGACTTGCACTGGGCATCGAGGGTCCACACAACAGGAGAGGCCTTCTGCGTGTCCCTTTCATCAAAAGTACAAGTTCGGCCTTGTCTTACCTCTGGCAAATATCCAGCTGGCAAACACACAAAGACATGTGTGTGCAATCAAAGCAATTACAACGAGACACCGGTCTACATCAGCAGCACAATCAATCTCCTGAGATAATCTGCCATCGCGCTGGACCTTGCGTTATAAGCGCAAGCTGGCCAGAGCAGGCGCTGCTCCTGATGTCAAGCTCGTACGTTCGAATGTCAGTCGGCAGCAGCTGAGCAGAATGCTGTGATATTGGTCTTATCGATGTAAGCTCTGTGCCTGTCCTGGATGGACCAGGAGCAGCATGTGTGTATGTGTTGGGGGGGGGGGGGATCACCATGGCCCAGCTTAGGGGCACCCTGCCGGGTAATAAATCACAGAGCTGACAGGCTCAGTGGCCTTTTCAACACATCGCAGTCCCCCCCACTCCTCAGCTCGCCGGGCGCTGAGCTTACTACTTCCCAGGCTCTGGGAGATGTGAGCAAATCATATTCTCCTACAGAAGCCAACAAAAGCCGTGTTGTGGGGGGGCTGTACCGTCACTGGCATACGCTAAATTTACACAATCATTCTCTGTCAAACGCAAAAGGCTGCAATAACACCCTTGCTGACGACGACATTCGCTGCTCCTTATGCGCTCGTGATCTTAAAACATAGAGTGAGTTAATACAGCGAGCACAGAAACAGCTGTGTCCCAACATCGGGGACGTATGCTGACTGGTTAAAGTCAATAACAAGAGGCAGGAAAAAAATGAATGATGCAAAAACGCAATCTGTCTCAACTGCTAGGTTATTGACTGGAGAAGTAAGCAGTGGGATTGCAGTTCCTCACGCCGGTGCCTTACATAATAAAGTTGATTATGTTTCTGGCATGCTGCCACCGCTTCGTTTTCATCAGACGAAGTGCAGACCCACAGCTCTCCTCTGCTAACTTTTGGTGTGGATCAGGTAGGTGCTGAGGCTGATGAAAGTCGCTTAAGCAGGAGTTTTTCAATCAAAGGTTGATAAGTGCAGGATTACTAGTGGAGGTGATGGCATATGTGTCACATGGCAGTGGGGTTGCGTAGTGCTAATAGCCCAGATCAGCTAAACCAGACTTTGGAATAGGAGGCAGGGTGAAATGAAAAAGGAAGGGGGGGTCCCTGGACCCTGGACCCCGGCTAAACCCATTTCACGGTGTTTGGCCCAGGGCCAAATGGTCCTTCGTCACAGTGATGGTCTGCTCTTCATTAAGAAGGTCACTCCCCAGTGCTTCCATGGAGGCTGCTCAGGGGAACTCCTGCAGGAGATGGGATTGGGAGGGGGGCGGAGCTCTGGGATGGACCCCTTGCACTGATGTGACAAGTAAGCACAACCAGTCCTGTCTCTAGAGTTAGGAACTCTCGAAGATGTTTTGACGATTCTCTATAGGTCACTATAACTTCACAGCTTAGAACTTAAAAAAAAAAAAAATCATCTCTCTGCAAGAAGAATTCCCCTGAAAATGAACCTTGGTTTTAGGTGAAAACTTTGAAGGTGTTTCATTATTTTTTATATTAACATATTCATTTTACTGAAATATAATGAATGTAAAGTATGACAACTGGGAAAATACCATGCAGCTGTAGAGTTTCTGAAAGAAATAAAAAATCTCTTACCTGTTAGGTATTTACAGAAAGTCCAAGAAAAAAAAGGACAAAATATACTTACAAGTTCACTATTTCAATAAAGCGTAAGCAATGAATTTAAATAAATGTATAATGCTTAATTTTTAAGTGGTTTAACAAATCTTTGATTTTCCTTTACAGCCAAGTAACAAATTGGCATTTTGCCAGTAGTAAAAAATGTTTGAAAATCAGTGTTACAGTAATATCGATATTTATTCAGTACATTAATACTGATACTCAATACACAGATAAACAAAACAAAAAATAAAGAAAACAAAACAGTTTTCGTCCGTGCTGGGAAATTTGACGCAATGCGACCTAACAATAATATTGCAATACTAGTTAAAAGAAAGAAAGGAAATCATACAAGCTTTGGCTGTAGGGGGTGGGGGGTAATCAGAGGCAGTAGTAACAGTTCAAAAGCCACTGAGAACATGCTGTAACATCAACAAGCTTTCAATAGAATGCTAAAGAGTTGCTATCAATGTACCTGAGGATTCCTGAACTGCACGAACATTTGGAACCTCTAGAAATAAATGTTCTGTTCTTTTCCACAACAATATAATTATGTACGGCTAAGATGTAGGGTAGAATTCTTTATGTTATTTCCAATGTCTAGCTTCATATTAACAGCATCATCTTGTAGTCAGTCTCTACGGTATCTGTTCCTGTCTGTTTCCTCTCTGGTACAGTATTAGCGTATAGCTGATGTCTGTAAACTGAATTGGTCTAATTAGGACCACTAGTGAACACATAAAACACTATGTGTTTTATGCTTACTTTTTACTTTTTGGACCAAGAATCTATAAAAGGTAATGTTTTGGTCTTTTTTTTCTTCTGAGCCAACCAGAGCGGTAAAATGTTCAAAATCTATTACAACCCACCAAATGTACTTGCCTAGCATTTTAAAGTACACTGTTTAATTACATTTCACTGGGTTCTATGAGCCCACAGAGAAAAAAAGTGTAACACTAAATCCTATCCCGATAAACAGAATGTATCACAAGACGTCTTTAGCATTGCATGCTGTAAAAGGCACTCCTGTTTGCTCTGCACAGTTCTGCTTTCTTAACCATGTAATTAATGTTGTTTCAGCTGTTACGCTTGTTGGTGCTCGAGAGTCCTGGCGTGTTGTCACCTCAGTGTGTCACTTTCAGCCAGCACTGAACCGTTAGCAGCAGGAAGCAAGCGGCGTCGTGTACTGGACGGTGAGCTTTCCTTCCTGTTTTACATCTAATAATTTACTTACATTTATCTTTCTAATGACCAATTAGATTTCATGTCTGGAGAGGCCGTTCAATTCAAGTCACCAAGACAACACTGAAGTTTTAACGTGGCCCTTTTTTAGGAGACTAAATCCTCACACGTCAGTAGCTGCCACATGTCAACATTCTGGCTTTTTAAGAAGGAGAAACTAAACAAAGGAATGTTCTTGCTGGGGTGACCTTGGCAGGCTGCAGGAGCCCACAGCCCTTACCCACAGCTCTAACCAGGAAGCAGAGCTGAAGAAAAAGGTACAGCAGGCCTCTCTCCTATACTGAACTTGCCCAATGAGGAAACAGCTTGTTGTTGCAAGGGTCAACTGCACTAAAAAATGTATGTCAATGAAGAGTACAAGCTAGACTGAACATACAGTTCTTAAGAATAAGAATACTCTTCTTATGAATAAGAAGAATACAGAAAGCTGCAATATAAAGCATCCTCAGTATCAGGCATGCAAGATAGCTTTCATGACACAAGCCTTTAAATGCATTTTGGCAAGATGATTAAAAATTCTACTCACAAAAGAAAGACCACTGCTTATTGATATAGGAATGTAAAGAGTCCACAGTGGTGTGAATTGATCAAGAATATTATATAAAATTATGTAAGATGTTTTCCAAAATTATTCAATTCCGAGTTGGAATTCTGACATTTTGAAAACAATGGAATATTCATTTGGGATAATAAATGACAAGAAAATAAACAAGAATATATTTCCAATTTATCATACTTTAAAGTATGCTGTACCCTCCATCACGACATTGTACTCAGGGAACTTTCAGTGCAAATCAGAATAAATCAGCATACTCCATTAATCTTTAAAGGTCTTATTAGTGAGGTGGATGTACCTCATTAGAACAGAAAAATTGTCTAAAACTCCAGACATTATCAGTAGGTATTTGAATTGTAGATTTTCTGTCTGTTACAGACAGGTTTTAAAATATATATTATGTATACAATATTTTATATTTATATATTTTCCATTTTTCCATTGCATTCATACTAAGAAATGAAAACACTCATCTATCCTTTCCTTTGTTATTACCTGTTTATACACCATAAAACACATGAATACATTAATTTCATTGCACTCAACATCTGTCAGCGGAGACTCAGACGGCGTTCTGCTTTTTGCATGGTGTGTTAATGGTTTGCAGCTGGAGAGTAGGGCTCACATTAATATGTACAGTATGTCTTCATAAGTGGATAGGTGCAAGGTGCTTCACAGAGCCTGTATGCAGCCCAGCCACGGCATGTCATGCTCCAAAACAGCCTCGTTCACCATTCCTCCCATGTTCTATGCAAATGATCGTTCTGACACAAGCTCTCTATTTTGGATATTTTACTATTGTGGTAAAAAGAAATAATGAGGCAGAGACGTCGTCAACTTTTAATCAAATGCTTAAAAACTCTGGGTATGGGTAGAGAAAGCTTTTGCAGAAGTGTGAGAAACGTAATAAGTTGCAAATACACTCTGTCTGCTGGACAAGTTGATAGTTCCATTACCTCAAGGATTTGAGGTTGTGGACCTGAATCCTGCATTTGGAACTGTTCGTGTTTTCATGTTCACCCCATGTGTGGTTTAATCTGGATGGTCTGGTTTCCTCTCATACATCATAGGTATTTCTGTCAAGTGGGGATTCTAACCTGCCCTTTATGCATGTCTCCTGTGACAGTTTAGCTCCTTGTCCAAGATTGCCCTTTATGCATGTCTCTTGTGACAGATTAGCTCACTGTCCAGGATTACCCAGCTTTGCTGTCTGGAATAGGCTCCAAGCTACCTGGAGTCCTGTCCAGGATGTCGGCTAGTGGTTGGACAATGATGATTGTGCAAACCAAAGATAATGTGACACCAAATGGTTAAAGTCTGTTTTCAATTTTAACTAACAACTATACATCTGAATTACATTCATCTGACTTTTATTTAATCCACTTTAAACTAGCTAGGTTCTGTTGGCTGGAACACCACAGTGATTGGCCAGAAAGATCTGAAAAAGCTCGTGCCCAGAGTATGGAAGCCAAGTCTGGAGAGTGATCAATGACAAAAATGAAGTGAACATGCATGGACACACTAACATACTGTAGCGTAAAGTCCATAAATCCATCACAAAGGTCAGCAGGACCCCTCATTGACATTAATCATGGCAGGAAGCGAGAGAGCAAGGCACCAGCTAAACTGGCATTTTTCAGAATGACCTTTATCCCTAAATTAGACACATCTGTCCCTGTAACAGTGTAAAAGTGTCTCTCCTTATGTGAAATGATATTCCACTCTCACACTTCACTGCCACTGCTGCTGTTCTGCTTACTGACTGCCATGAAACATTGAGCAGTTGATTTCTTTTATAATTAAAGTTCATCTGAAAACACACCATAATCTCTCAAAACTCGTGAGTGGCGAGATGTGTGCTCTTTTTCCTACCAAATCAAAAAGCTGACCCTGTTTCAAAACTAAAAAGATGGTCAGTCCATTAAAGGTCAGCTGCATTTTATTACCTGAAGTAGCTGCAGTGGTTGCAGAGAACCAGCCCAAACTAACTGACCTCTTTGTCACTGCTGCTTTCCTCCAAGTCTCTCAGTATATTTTTTCTGTGCCACATTTGGCTTTTATTTTTAACATTAATTGTCAAATTTTTTTTTCTTATCCAAGATGAAATGTCAGGACACTTCATGACCGAGTCTGCCAATGTGGCATGACGCATTAGACTCTGAGTTAACCTTTGCATTGTTTTGGTTTTCCTGTCATGCCTTGCCTCCTGAAGTGTGTGAATGTCAGGTCACAATGACTTTGATTCCAAATTACGTATGGTATCCCAGCGACAACATCAGGCCCTGGAAATAGAGCAAGAGCTCCCTGTGTTGGAGACTCCTCCAGCCTTGTAAATCTTACAGGTTATTTAATCCTTTTCTCAGTGAAGTTCCTCTTACACAGACACAAAGGAATGTTTTCTTACCTTGCCCTGAACATTTTTCTGCTGCTTGCATTGCTGGGATATACATTAAGTATGTACCATACTGCTTATCCTTCACAAGGCAAGATCACAAGGTTGCAAGAGAGCCTGGAGCCTATCCCAGGAAGCATAGGGCACAAGGATCAGATCGCTCATAGAGTGTGTGTGTTTGTGTGTGTGTGTGCGTGTGTATGTGCTCGCATGCTTCAAAGGAGTGTGACAGTGCATCGCAATACCATTATGCTGTCTGGACATAAACGTGTGGGTAACCCTGTTTTTTGTCCCCGCTGTAAACAAATTGCTATGGCTGTTTGGCTGCGCTGAGTGCTCTCTGGGAGCTAATGGGCCTTGCTGTTTGTTTGCTGGCATGAGAAGATGCACACCTTTGGTAGTTTTGGTATCACTTTTCAGCCTGAAGCAGCAGCAAAAGAGCAGGGTGCCTTCAGGGCACGTCAACGTGGTGGAACATAGTCAGGCACAGAAAAGGGCATGTATCCCAGCTGAGTGCACTTTTGTCTTTAATACAACAACCAGGTCAGCATTCAGAGCGCCATGACTTTTTTCATAGTTGTTTTGATTTTCTGTATGTTCCATTATGCTGTCAGATAGGAGCCATTAGTAAGTTTTCAGCCTGCTTCTTTATTTTAGTCCTTACGTCACGTGCGCGGGAACACAAATCTACGAAAAAAATCCCGTGGAAACTGGTGCAGGAGCCAGGAGAGCGATGGGATTTTGATCCACTTAATCCTCCAAATGGAAAGCCGCAGCCTCAAACAACCCTGCTACACACTCCACATTAGAGGACATTAATTAATCAGTAGCCACACAGATGTGACATTTGTACTCATGAGCTCGGTGACGATTTTCAGGAGCCGCACCAGTTCTGTGCGCTTGCTTAATGCGTTTCACAAAAAAGAGCTACAACATGCAACCATTTTCTCAAAGGTTCACTTCTGGTCGTGCAGGCTTTTTTTTCAACAATCAAGTATAACAAATTATTAATCTTTCATTGCAGCAAAAACCTTTAAAGAGCATTGAATATATGAGAAGCTTATATTGAGAGAGAATTGAGTATTTCATCTTTTTCTTGGAATTCAATATTAATGGCAATATTGTGTAAAATCAAATATTACTGCATGTATTCCTGTTTTGCTGGTGCCCTCTACAAAATAGACAAAATAGGAATGCTGATTAATAATACAATTCAAGTACATATCAAGAGATTGGGATGTTAATGCATATGAAGGCTATTGTGAAACTGATACAGCAAAGAGAACACTTTTCATGAAATTATAAAGTAATCGTTGACAGGACGTCCAGACAGACCTTGGCAAAACTGATTTTAAAATACCGCATTTGGATTGTTTCAGCATTGCTTTACAAGATTTGGAAAAGAAAACAAAAGAAAAAAGAGAAACAAAAGCAGGTAAACTTTAATGGCAGGTAACTGATACTCTTTCATCTTTGTATTAATACTTCAAATGTTGAACATTTTTCACAACTAGCAAATTATCTCTATGCCCCGGCTGTTTTGACAATGCTTTACCTGCCAGTACATCTGTGAGGATACCCCAGGTTTAGCTGCAAATTTAATATCGCTGTGAGGACACCCCTGTTTTAGCTGCAGCTTTAATATCGCTGTGAGGACACCCCTGTTTTCGCTGCAGATTTAATATCGCTGTGAGGACACCCCTGTTTTAGCTGCAGCTTTAATATCGCTGTGAGGACACCCCTGTTTTAGCTGC
>JABJVR010003168.1:4992-16305 GCA_025773905.1 Chitala chitala | reverse complement strand
GCAATTTGGACACACCAATCAACCTAACCTGCATGTTTTTGGACTGTGGGAGGAAACCGGAGCACCTGGAGAAAACCTACCAAGCACAGGGAGACCATGCAAACTCCATGCACACAGACCGAAGGCGGGAATTGAACCCCAGGCCTGGAGGTGCGCGGCGACAGTGCTAACCACCACGCCTGCTGCAATTCCATCTTAAAGAAATCATGATTTCATCATCGTCTTGCTGTTTCCTTGCTCAGACTTTCTGAACAGATTTAATTGCGTACGAAGTGTTCCTGAGTAGTAACTCCAAATGGACAGAAAGATAAGAAAAATGGAATGTGGTTCATTTGGCCACACGCTGCTCTGAATGCTGATTACAACTGACCAGAGGATGCTCCCTGAAAATGTTACAACAGTTCCAGGCTGAAAGGTACTGCTCATATTCATCCATATCAGAAGCCAAGAAAAGCACTGAGTACAAAGTGTGTAAAATAAAAACAAAGGAGTGTACTTCATTGTTTTCAAAGGTATACCATTGTGTAAAGCTTACAACTTCTGCTAAGACTGTGTACATAGATTTTTTTGTACTGAACGATAACAGCCAAATTGGAATGGAAGTCAAGGCAGCTCCCAGAGAAGGAGGCCACCTGACATCACTTCCCTACCATGCTACAGATGCTTCCCTGAAAGTAAAAAGCTGGAGGGAGGAGCCCCTGGACCCTGTCCCCTACTCTCCCAGTCACTCACACACTCCAAAACATGTTTCTTTAGCCAGTACACACAGGTGATGATCTTCCAGTTACTCAGAGACTAAGCACAGTCTGTTGACGTTGGTAGCAGTTACATTACCTTTTCGCTCTAAAATACATGCTGAGTGTGACTAAAATAATGTGTTTTGTATAATATAAACCTAGACAGAGGTTATGTGCTTTCTCTTACATTTTTCCTGACACGCTCAACTGACTACAAAGGTTTGTGTGTTTCTGGCATGAACTGGAGGCCAACATGGCGGGAGTGCATGTGACAGGTTTTGACCTCCTTAATAAAGAAATCATTTGTTGTAACTGTCTTGTCTCCCTCTGTTATATCCAATTACCTTCTATCACTGTCAAAGCACATGGAGCAACAGTGAGATCCAAGCTGAGGCACAATGAGGTAAGCAGTGACTCGCCTTGTACAATAAGGATTATTAAATCGGTATAATGCAAAGGAGTTCTGGGATGTACCTGATTTATGAAAAGTACTATATTGGACATCAGAATTCTATATGGTACCTATGAAAGAAAACTCCTGTTACTAAAAACGTTAACAGATTAGAGTTCTACATCTTAAAAAATCTAACACCATTAACGAAGGGAAAGAGAACACAGATTAACTATCTTCATCTCTGAATGGGTTAAATTTTTAGGCATTTTGATACACTTGTTGTAAACTCCCCTCCAAAGGACTTTTCAGTTTTTTCTGTGTCCTGGACACCACTCTCCCTACTAACCAAGGACATTACATGAAAAGCTGCGAGTTATTTTAATGCCATAAACACACAAACAACCAGATGAGAACTGACCAGAAAAATAAGTGTCCCCAAGGCTGCCGCGCACCTGCGTTTAACCACTGAAAAAGTCTAAAAACAGACTTCATTGCTAACAGCTTGAAACCCCAGGGAAACAATTAAACCATTATGAACAAAGAGAAACATCATGATCACTAATGCTGTGCTCCACCTGCTTAACACTGACTCGACGAGACGCCAGTGTAGAGATCAAACTGCACAAGACGAAATTTTAAATGGAGGCACAATTTTTTGTGTCTGAGTGTCAGACATGTTTTTACAGCAGACTGGTCACACTGTGGACTCAGAAATGGTGAAACATTTAAAATGTACAAATCTATTAGGCTAAATTACCCAAATGATTTCTTTCACACACAATACAAATCAAATCCACTAGACTACCGTATGTGAAACTGTATGGGGTACAGTATACAGTACTGTATGTTATACAGTATGGGGTCCTGTATGCCATGTATGTTATGTTGTATGAGGTATTTTCCAGTTTTTTTAATGCTTCAAAGTTGATATAAATTAATCTATCAATGACCACTTTTGTTTTCAAAGATTCCTGAAGTGCGAGTTTAAATTTCCTAAAGTAATGTAAAAAGGGAATGTGAAAAAGCTAGTATTCAAAACGAAACTTTCAGCCATCTCTAACAGAAACCCCACACCTTTTAAAGGAGCAACACCATCTTGAAATATAATGTAACAAGCTTAATCCCATGATCACTGTCAAAAGCATTTTACTGACGTGCATTTAACGCTGTGGTAAAGCAGACAAATCCGCTAGCTCACAGTCTTAGCACTGTGGCACCTCCGCACTCAAGATGCTCCACCTGTCAGGCTTCCACACACCCAAGTGCGTCATCAAACACTTCGAGTGACAGCAGAGAGTTAAAATAATACGTTACGAATGTAGAGTGTGATGTGCAGTGTGACCTTATATGTGCCTTTTCCAACAAGACCGATGAAGTCAAAGTAAAGGTCATCTTCACTATCACTACAGTGGACTTTCAGGATCATCTATAGTGCCTCTCACAATGCTAATGTCAGGGCCCAACCTGGTTATAAGAACACACTGATGACACTACCCTTATGCTAGACACCGTCACCAGTTCAGGATAGTGACCTGTTGTGCATTTACAACTCAACTTCACGTCATCCTCACATGCACAATTAAAACTCAAGGCCAACTAGGGCATGATAATTTCACACGGGCTTTTTTTAATGCTCTGTCCCTGTTCACGTTCTGTAGAAGATGGCATTCGTGTTTTGTTTTGGATATCAGCTTTATTGGTTTTACTAAAACTAAAAATCTGGCAAGCTTTTACACTACAGTAAATCCTTAATGATAATCATTAATTTTGGTTTTAACTGTCACCGTGTCCAGAATTTTGAACAGTGAAGTAAACTGAACCTTACAAGTATGTTAACAGTCATATACTCCTCTGTGTATGTCAGTATATGAGATATAGTCTGTGCTGTGTTGGCACAGGACAGGCGTCACAGTGAGGCTCAAACAGCATAACCTGGGTTCAGCAAAACAGGCATGGAGATATAACAGAGATGAATATGGACACCTGGGACAAACCATATCCATTGGCTACACCATATCCGTTTGGCATACAGTGCTGTGGTATGCCACCAGCAGTGCTGCAGCTGACATTATTGTCCTGCTCCCCCCTCCCCTCCCCCTAACCATCCTAATAGCCACCTTTCCCTTGACCTGTTTAACAAGAAAATCCGTCTCAGGAGAGTGTCCTTCAGCAGGCCACTTACGCTTAAGCTGCTCTGTTCCTGCTGTGTGCCTGCACAGCTCAGCCAAAACTCCGGAAATGCCGGGGCCTGGAATTAGAGCAGCCACCATGGGAAACACGCAGGCCAATGCCCCGCTATGACAGCAAGGGCCAATCAAGAGCTCAGAGCCCGAGAGACTGGCTTGAGTGAAGGACGCCCGGCTGGTCTTTCTCGTCTCTGGGGGCTCATCCGGGACACCCCCCGCTCGTCACCTGGTGGGATTGGAGTGGAACGTGAATATATTTACAGTATCCATATGAGTAAGTAAATAAATATGACATGATGTGGGTTGTCTTATCATTTATTTTATTTAGCTTAAAAGAACATTGCAACAGTTCCTTGAAAAAGAGTAAAGGCTAAATTTATAAATGTAAGGGTAATTTTAACCATTAAATAGCTCAGTCAGATGTAGTATTCTGTCAATAATTTTACTCTTCAATTTTCTAAACAAGTACAACAGTCTAAATGCAGTAAAGGAATGAGTGTATACAATACGTTCACTTTACATTTATGATCTATTTGTCTTACAGTGCGTTTATTGAAAATCAAAGGTAGATGCAATAAAGACAGCTAAATGCAGATTAATGTTTCTTAGGATGTTGTGTAACTGTATTAAGAATGTGAGCTGACAGGCATAATCATTTGAAAGTACATTGGTGAATCAGTTCTATTCTGGGCATTGTTGGTGCTCCACAGAAAGGAATTTATATTTTCCAAACTCTATTAAAGACCTACAATCAAGACACTTTGAATAATTATTACAATAAACACAGAAGTTTAGTCCAATTGCGGCAGTACTGCAGGAACACCATCCTGTGCTTGTCGGGTTTTCTTCCAGGATCAGGCAAGGAACTGCGCATGAGGAATCAGGCAGGATGGTAAAGAGGTTCTCCCTTCTGCCCTGAAGCTCTGGGGGCCCGTGAGGCTTGGTCAAGCCAGGAGGGTGGCACAATGGATGCCAGCCCACAGGTAGAGGGCGAGCAGGTGGAGGAGCTATTCAAGAACTATGTGCCGCCAGCACGTGACGCCATTCACCTGCCCAAGTACGTCCTGTACCTGCTCATTGCCACACTGATCGTGGTGACCGTGCTGTATGCTATCATCGGCCACCTCATCAAGGACCTCTTCCATGACCTGGCAGGTGGGCTACCTGAAAAGTCTGCAAAACCAGCAGAGCGTGAACAATAGGAAAGGCCCGGGGGAAAGAACGCAGAACAAATGTGCCTTTTTGCATGACAGTCGGGAATAAAAAGATAATGGGATGGCAGAACTCAAACAGCTTTAGGCTTCTGGGACACATAGTTGTAGAGCACAGAATGCAAGGCTGTGATTACCTTCAGGACTACATAATGCATTTTAATTGAAGCCAGACAAACCAAAAAATACTGTAATAAAGAACGGCAGAGAAGAATGTGGGAGACTGAGTATGTCTGTGTAAGACTGTGCGAGAGTGTGTGTGTGGGTGCGTGCTAACCTACTCCACTCGTGGTTTCTCATCTTCTCTCCTTCTCTCCCCCCCACCCCAGACTGGCTGTTTGGCCAAGAACCTGAGGAGGTGGAGGCCTCCCTCTGGGATAACAAGGATAAGTTCAGCATCGACTGGTGCCCCGAGACCACGCCTGAGCTGGAGGAGCTGGCCCGCGCCGAGATCGAGGTGGTGATGGAGGGCAACAACCAGCTGCCCGCCATCTGGGTTATCCCAGACGTCCGTGAGTCGCGCGCAGCACGGTCCGGGCACCGTGTGTCCTTCAGCCAGTAGGGGCTGCCGGAGCTGCTCACAGCTGCTGTATGGTGGTGGATACAGAAGCTTAAACGCACAGACTTGTGAAAGAAACAATGCTGGTTCAGGCCTCACACTGGGTCAGCTGTCATACCTATGAACAACTTGTTTAAACTGAATTACTTCAGCAAAATATCACAGTAATAATGGGAAAAGTGTGAACTGACAAAGCAGTTAAAGGCACTTTGGACTCAAGTGCCTACACTTAAAATTAAATAAAACCCATTATAAATAAAGACTAAGGTAACAGTAATACTATACACTTCTTGTTATAACACAAAATACATCATTGTATGTGGGTGCAATACAGTGTTCTTCAGTTGCTTTATGCAGTTGTGTACAGAATGTAATAAAAAACATGTTCTTTAAAAAAGGGCATCTGTTGACATTTTGTTGGACATTTCTGTAGTAAGTATGAAGTAAGGCTAGTAACCAAGGCTACATGGTTAATGGCAGTTATGGAAATAAGAGTTATACAGTCAAAATACTTAAATCCAAGTGTTTTGGTCATACAAAAATAAAAATGGGGCACACCATTAATGGCTGAAATAGTCTCTTCAAGCAAAGATTTTTCTGGAACTGGAGTGCTGTTTGCAGGCCTGCTGCATGAAGAGGCATCTTTTGTGTACCAGTAACACCCCTTCAATCTATTAGGAAGGTAGCGATGACCTGAGGACAGAGGCTGTAAGCTGTCACTGAGCAGAGTCGCTAGTCCTCGCCACAGTGACTGACATAGCATGTCTGCTGCAGCAAAATGAGTACAGCCCTCTCAGAAATTGAAGTTATTGCCATACTCTAATACCCTAAAATTAACCCCAAGCCTAAAACACACAAGGCAGCATGTTTCCTTCCGTTCCTATTCTATATTCAGTTCTATACATTTTTACATTACAGCCTTTACAAATAGTATCTGGCCCAAAGCACTTATCAAAGACTCTGTAATAACATTAGTTAGCAGATTTGAAGTAGTTTAGGGACAATAAGAAAAAACTCTTACAGTAGTTGTAGTAAAAAAAAAATTATTGGGTTCAAAGGTCAGTTGGCTGGCCAATCCGTCAAGTATGTCAAACTTATACAAGTAAAAAAAGAAACAAGTGCTGTGCGAACAAAAAAAACAAAATTCTGTGATCAGAGCTGCATTATGCAACTATATTCAGTGAAATAAACACTGTTAACTATGTATTTTATTTTAGAAATCATACATGTGCAACAAAAAAAATGAGTTGTTAGCAGCCTAACTGGTTTTGTACAGCGACTAAATTACACTTTAGCCGTCATATACTTTTTGTCCTGATAAATACCTTAAAGACAGAATAGTGTGTCTGTGCCAGGGACATGAGGCGACAGACTTGAACATAAACACCTGTTCCTGAGAAGACAACACTTATCGAAGAAGAACGTCAATTACACTCATCTGGGGAATTGTGAAGCAGATTATACTGAGAATTTTAAAAACCAGTGCAGATGGTACTGACTGCGGCATTTTCAGAAACATTTAGGGCCATGAGTCATCGTTAGCTGATAGACAACTAGGTGTAATTCTGCCCTGGGGCTCACAAAGGGTTTCACATAAAGGTGAGCTGTTTCACAGGTGACATACAACACATGATGGATAAAAGCAAAAGCTCATCATCAAAGAAGCTAATTGGAAACTATTTTGTCTCTGTTATAGTTCAGTGCAAGTGTGGCAGGTGAATTCCAGGTGTTAATTTCTCTGCAAATGCTTGGCAAGTTACAACTTAGTCACAACTTATATCTTAAATGGCACAGTTTGATTGAAAAAAATTTCATATACCATTACATCTATTTCCATTATAAAGCATATCCCTGATTAGAGTTGATAGAACCTGCAAAGGGGACTTGCTGCTTGACAGAACCAGCTTCATATTCTCAAAGTGGTAGAGTGCTGTCACAGTACACAGGTCTGTGAATTTCCTTCTTTCTTATGATACCTGGTGTTTATTATGGTTTTAAAGCATTATAGGTTCTACTGAACCCTATCTGATTCTAAAAAAAACTTTTCTCTTCAGCTGAGAAACACAGCTTCTCATGGATTTACTCAAAAATATGTCTGTGTATCATTTAAATACAAGTCGCTCCCACTCAAAATGAATTACAACATCATTAAGGAACTAGAACAATTCTATCAGCTGAAATAAATACAGACCAAACTGGATGACCACAGCACAGTGTTACATGTGTCTTACGGGGAGAAATAACTATAGTGTATTGGAAAAGCTCAGCAATCAAGAAGGTCTGCATCCCCTTTAATCACAGGATAGAAAGTAATCTAAATCCATTATAAAATGTGAATTAAATAATGAATGAATTAGACTAGAATCTAATTCTAAAAGTCAGGGATTGGAAAAAAAAATTATATATTTAGATAATGACAATGGTCACAGAAAATGTTCTATTCATAAACTATATTAAAGTAATCTTAACATGAAACTAGTTCTTACCTTGAATCAGTGTACAGTGTTTTGTTATGACCACTAGGTGGAACCTGGTACTTGACAAGCACTGCGATAAAACGAACATCAATTCTGTGTTTCTAAACTCAGCAGCAAAGTGTTCATTAGTATTTTCTAGAACATTTGCCAGAGACAGAAGACACTAGTCCACAATGTTGCTTGACAATGCACTGCTTTAGGACCAACTGGTTGAAACTAACATTATATTACAGTAAGACTCACACCTGCAATATACAGTGCTGCTGAACACAGGTTTGATTTGCCACAGTCGTTCACATAAACAAAGGGAAGGAGCTGGATAAAAGCCCTGTCAGAAGCCTCTGATCAATGTTGGAACTCTGGGGTTGTCTCCATGTACTTAACACATCAACCTTAACATTAGGCCTCTTACTTCAAACCTCCCATCAATCTCCAGAGGGTGTTCGCTAACTTTCCAGTGCTTTCAAAGCTGATCTCCTTCATAGTCTACACTTACCAAACACTGATCTGGGTACTGAGAACAGCCAATTGTCTTACAATATCTTTCAATATTAGAATATACATCATCCTAAGCTTAGAAAGATATAAAGCCTAGGCCTAAAATACAATACATCAATATAATGTATAAATATTTTTCATTGACATTAACTGCAATCCCTTCTCTTAAGGTTTGCCACATTATTTGAAGGATAATATTTAAGGCAGATGAGGTCATGAAAGCCTCTGCCAAAGTGAGGACAGAGAATGTGGCAGATGAGAAGATGAGAGGTAGTCCGGGATAACTCTAGCCCCCCCCCACATCTTACTTTAACCCAGTGGAAGAAGCACAGCCTTAACGGGAGGGGGCAGTTTGTCTTGAGGTAGATGCTAACATCAACATATACCTTAAAATGTATCCCTGTACAAGCACTCAGTGACATCTCTGAAGTCTGCTCTCTAGGAGTCTGTAGGAAATGACATACAGAGAAGCCCTGACTCTGGAACGTGTCAAAATTTAATTTTAAAAGAATGAAAGGGTTGTGGATATACAGCACATACAGTCCTTGCTAAAAGGGTTTTTTAATTTTTCTAAATCAAAGAATAAGAAATTTAATAATGTGAAACTTTGACTTAACACAAATGCATTTTCAAGCAATACCAAGATGGAGCTGAGGTGGGAATGATTAAGTAGAAAGTAGGGGCTCCAGAAGGCACTAAGGCATTTAGCGTTACCCTTATTCTCAAGCCAGCTATGCTAATCTACAGTGCATACGTATGTATAACCACGCAAACTGGCTAACCGTATGAGACCAATTTTTCATTTTGAATGACACCCACGACAGCTTAAATGGTTCCATTACGGGGGATTCATAAAGAGTTTCATTTTCCGTTTGCTAATCGTGGTTCAGAGGAACGTACAGATCTTTGGGTTCCTTTAAGAAGATTTATGAAACTGATATGAACAACAGCACTGTAAATCTGACGTTTGTGTATGTCTTCAAACATTCATCTGTTAAAACTCTATTATAATACAAGCTGTGGTCCAATTCAGAATGCATAATTAAAAACACATGTCACATGATGTGTGCTTCACCATGTGCACACAGCTCTTAAACTGCTAAAAGAAGTTCCAGAAACTGCATTTATTACGGTCACAGTACTGCTCATTATTTTTTTACATTTCATAGTTTGTGGAAGGTCGGCATGGTAAATCGCTGTTTAACACAATGGCATCACATCACCAGCATCGCAGAGTGTACAGCTAGCCTGTGTATGTGTTATGTATGTAAAGTTTGCGTGTTCTTCCCATCATGTTTGTATATTGCTGCTTCATATTCCTCCTCCAGACTAAAGACTTTTGTTTGAATTGAACTGGGAGCTTTAAATTGCCCTGTGTGTGTGTGTGTGTGTGGTCCTCCAGATCAACGGTTAATTAAAAGGTTAATACCTGCATGCTATAAAATAATATAAAAGTTCTGACATGCCCACAGTGGGTGTGGCAGTGGCCTGGTTTCTGTTTAAAATGCCAACTCAGTAGGCAAGTACTTCTGAGAAACTGTGACTCATTAATTTGCTTCATAAACAAGTTTAAAAGTGCAGCATCCCTTTACAGAAATTTTAGGAATAAATAATATACTACAAACAAGATTAAGAAATTGATAATTATCCAGATCTATAGCCAGCAATAAACTCAACAGAAGTTACCTACCACAGTGAATGCTTAAAGGTCAAATCAAATAATTTAGCTAGAGAATATTGAAAACCATTGTATCATGGTAAACCAAAAAAGTTATGTTTTAAATTAAATTTAAAAGGGACATGCGATTCTCAGTACGAGCTGACTAGCAGAAGCTATTAAATGTAATGGTCAATGACAATACACGCAAAAGTATATATGAAAACATACCGTCAGCAGCTGGTTGTCAGCTGGAGTATGAATACATGCAGGGAATGCCAAACTGAGAAAAGCAAGAAAGGGGAAAAGCCCCAAAGATTATACAGCCTGGTTTACTAAAACATACTACTGTATACACTACACTCAATTAACTGCCACCGCAGAGCCTGTGCCAGGTTGCCATCGGGACAATTCGCAAATGTTTTAAACACTTTGCATTCAAGGGTATCCCATATTATCGATTTAACGTTTAGATACAAAAATGCACACCTACATTTAAAGTCGACGTGTAGACCGTAATGCTTAGCAATTTTACCCAATACACCGAAATTCACTACAAGTCATGTGGTGAGCATCTTTTCAGAAATTTGTTTACCATTTACCGGTGCTTAAGAGTGTCTGTATATTAACGATCCCCATTCGGCTGAAAGAAGACGCTGAACATAAAGTGTCACAGCTGAGTTAATAAGACCTCGGGTCTGGAAAAGGTAATGCTTTGCACATTTTATCCTTTAAACACACTGGAGCCAAAATATATTTCAGACATTTCTCAGAGGATTTCTGGTGGCAAGCGAACGAGCGAGTGAGTGATTTTGGCCGGCTCTCATGCACTGGCAAACCATCAAACGGGATATAGGATAACTAAAACTGTTTTTTTTTCTCTTTTCATTCCATTTCATAAAAAATACACAAGTATCCCAATGATTAATTTGCTCCCCACAGATACATTCGCTGAATAAGTCCACACCACTTACAAAAATCAATAGTGAGTATTTTTTGGTTTGTGAACTTTGACTTTAACCCTGGAGTCTCCCTCCATCTAAACCATTGTTTCGCATTGGGTACAAAAAGATTAAATGCAGGAGATTTCCTGGATACAGCCTAATTATTTTGATTTTACATTTACCTAACCATAAATTAATTAAATACAGTATATCATGACAAATTCATGACAAACTGACTATAATGGCTTAATGCCCATCTCCAGTAATGTCCTCAGTAATACTATATATACCAAAGTGATTGGAATTCAATATGTTAAAACTGGTATTCCCAGTATTTCAGCTGTAAAATATATCATGAACAACATCTTTCAGCCCATTTTGTTCTTTTAAGTGCTCTAGAAATTTGCTTGTTTAAATATGTGGTTTAAGGTTGATTGCATGCTTACATGAAAGAGAGGTGAATAACAGTGATTATTCCGCGGCTTCCACTGCTATGTAACGCGACTGCAATTTCAGCTCGAGACCACCCAAAACGGAGACGTATCCATGTCATTTTATTCTTGGGGGGGGGGGGGCGGGGGGGGGGGGGGGGGGGGGGGGGTGGGGGGGGGGGGGGGTGGGGAGGTGGGAGGTTGGGGGTATAGAAGGGA
>JABJVR010003167.1:0-16305 GCA_025773905.1 Chitala chitala | reverse complement strand
CCCCCCCCCCCCCCCCCCCCCCCCCCCCCCCCCCCCCCCCCCCCCCCCCCCCCCCCCCCCCCCCCCCCCCAGAAAGACAGCGAGAGAGAGAGAGAGAGCGCGAGAGCGAGCAATAGATAGATATGTATATTCAAAGAACAGGGGCAGAGTAGAGCCAGAATAAAAAAAAAGCTTACCTGGTATTGAAGTGGGAGAGAGAGAGAAAGAGAGTGTGTGTGTGTAAGGAAAAACAGAATGACAGGAAGAGATGTGGACAAAGAGCAGAACCTGCACTCATTAGCATCACCAAGGAGACGAAGCACACCAAGGCTTCTTTGACAAAAGAGGGAAGAAAAAAAAAGAAAAATCAAAGTCCAAAATAACTTCTCCCTCTACAATATGTGCTTCTTTACTCCACAGCAGTTTCCAAGGTGCCCCTTCACGCGTGAACCCCGTGCTTGCTGCGCCCTGCCCAACCCTAACTCCACCTCACTATCAATAACAGCTATTCCATTCAGTCGCTGTGGAACTCTGATCAGAAACGCAGGAATGTAGCAAGTGGCCGAAAGCCCCGCAAGCCGTGCTGGATTCCTGTGGATTTCACATCACCCGGCGGCAATTACCCACGCACTCTGTTAGACTGGCTCCCCGCCCCTGCACTCCAACTGGTTACGCCTCTATTCAGTCCTCCTGCATAACCCCACCCCAGTCCCCTCTCCACCTGCTACTGTCCACGGGGCAGCAGACGAATCAACTGCCTCGTGCAGACAGCAACAGTAGCTCTTATGTACTATAAACGGGACACGTACGCACGCACACGTGTGTATGTACAAACACACACAAACCGCTGTAACATGGGTTTCCTCGCCTACATACTTCACATCATCTGGCCACAAGATACCAGAGACAGACGATATGATGAACCAGTAGCCACCTCCTGGAGGAGTAGCCAAAAGGCTGCCTGTTACAACAACAAAATGAAACCCGTGTCTGTTCGGTGCTTCATTGTTCCCAATACGCTGACCTCCGAGTTCGGCATCGTGGCCACATTATATTTACTGCCTCGCCCTCAGAGCTGCGGGCTCATGATGATCCCTGCTACGCTCCCCTTGGAAGCAGCGGGATTCTGCTGCCATCACGTGAAAGCTTGCTGAGCATTATGGGTCCCGGGGCTCCTGCAAAAATAGGGGGGCGTGCACTGGATGTGTGGCCCATGTTTGTCACGTGGCAGAAGGGACACTGCTCTTGTACCTTAGAGCAGGCATTATAAATTTGCAGCAGTTAATGTAGAAGTGCTACTCAACCAGTATCCATCATACCTGTCACACTTACCAACAAAGCTGGTCTCTACAGCCAAAATGTGATTGCTTTTTTGACCAATAGAAACATTTCTTGGTATAATTTTACAGGTGTTGTTTCTCACTGGCTAGTGTGCTTGTCCTGTTTGGCAATGAAACTGCCTCAGTGGCTTGAAAGTAGCATAAAAGGGAATTTCAAACGACTCATTGGCTTATGTATGTATGCCGAGAAATCTCATTGGCCAGCATGCGGCATTGCCAGGAGGCACGAATCATCTTAACAGAAGCCTGCCGCCCGGTGTTACGGATCCGCTGCTTCTGCTTTTGATGGACTGAATCATCACGAGATTTTTATCACGCAGTCAGGAAAAGACGTATTCCGGTAAGAGCAGCTGCAGAGCGCCAGAGACACCTGATATGTAACATCTCTCAAAGAGGAGACGTTTTAACCCGAGGAGGGTGCAGTCACGGCTTCGAACAGCGTTATCAGCCATTAGCAAGGACAAGGTGTCGAGTTATTTTGAGTGTTTTTCAGCGCGCATCCTGTTGGCCAGAGATGTGATCACCATCCTCGTCACCATTAACGTTCTTGTGTTGCACAATTAACTGGACTGGCCTTTTGTGTTGACCAGGTGTCGCTACACTTTGTCACCTCCCATTGTGGTTGTGACAAAGCACCAGGACCATCTGGCTAATTTACGTCTGACCGGTAACAACATCTGAGAAGAACACTGACGGTAGGACTGGTTAAGAGACAGAAGATTAGTGCTGATTGAAGGAAAACACAGACACACACATACACACAGGAATACAAATGAATATCACTTAATATGCATATACATAAATAGATGCATACATAAGCATACATATGTACAAACACACATAAAAGTGATGCAGACACAGGTAAGGCGGCCTCAGATGAACCCTCTGGACGCGCGCGCGTGCGTGCGTGCGTGCGTGCGTGTGTGTGCATGCGTGTGTGAGACAGAGAGCTCCTGGTGATGCTGGAGAAAAGCCAGCAGAACTCCTTCCCCATTCCCACGGCTCATGGCTTCGCCATGAAAAAAATCTAAGCATAAAAGGAGTGCTGTAATTGCTTCTAAAGCAGTGGAGTTCACAGCTTTGGCCGTCCTGCTCCTCCAATCCTTCCAGGAGCTTTTATTAGAACTGCAAAGGGGATTTTCCCGAGAGCACTGCCCTCCTCTATCTGGGTAGAACTTCAAACAGGACGGAAACGGAAGAGAAGGAGGCCAGCCACCCATGCCACAACAGTGAGCTTCAGAACTGAGGGAGGAGCGTGTTTGGGAACCCCGTGAAAGCCACCTGTATTCAGCCCAAGCCTGGCGTTCACGGTACAGACCCGGCAGGGGACCGCCTCGGCCGAGCGACCTCACACGCAGCAGGATCTGTCAAACACACCACAAGACCACAGGGACTGCGTGCTTCACACATTCCGTGCAAAGTGTGAGAAACACAAAAGCAAAACAGCACACATTCAAGTGCGGCTCAAAACAACTCAGCACATCCACAGAGAAAAACAAACCAACGTGTTCCTGAAAGCGACACAATATTTATGAACAATTAACTCATAAATTATTTAATGTCACAGTAAATCCTGGAGATTTTTGCACGCCCTGCCAACAGTCAGACGTGTGGAAAAACTGAGACGCCCTTCAATTCGTATTTACGAGCGACGATCCATTAACCTTTAGCGGACACTGCCACGCACCTGGTTTGAGGCCCATGCATCTTTCAGCGCCAGGTGGGTATGAATTTAAATATACACATAGGCTGAGCTGGCAGACAAAGACTGTCTGGGTTTGCTGCATCATTAAACGTATCTTTTTCCCCATTTCAGCCAGACAGCGTGCACGATAGGAGAAGAGAAACACACTGAGAGAAAGACCAAACATCTCCACTTGATACTGTATAAATAATGTTGTCACGGCGGATAGTGTTAAAGCAACATCTGCTATTTACAGCTAACGCACAGTTTGACATCTGGTGGCACTGGGCAGAACCCCACTCAGCGTCACTGGAGTTTTACCTGTGCCATCCCTGCTGCCGTTTTGGTGGAACCTCAGCTCCTCCGACCTGCAGAAATCTATGCTGGCATAAGTGTTGGTGTTTGAGGGACCTGCACTGCCGCCACTGGCCCCCAGCAGTGTCCCCCCAGAGCCTGCGTTCAGGGCAGATGAGTAAAGGCGCGAGGGTAAGGGCTGGCCAGTGATGGGCCCGTCTACAGAGGAGTGGGAGCTCTCTTTATTGACAAGGTCCAGGTCGATGTAGTTGAGGCCTTGCTCATCAGACGAAGCCTGGGAGCTGCTGTTAGCAGGCAGCCCAGGACTGGTGCACTGAGAGGGGGCCTCTGCAGCTGCCCCACTTCCTCGGAGGGCGGTCTCCAGTCCGAAACGCCTGGCTACTGTCTGGGCATGTTCTGGAAACAGGGAGGAAGAGGAGGAAGAGGAGGTAGGAGGTGGCGGAGGAGATGTCAAGAAGGTTTCGGAACAATGACGCCTTCGGCCCTGAGGGTCAGCTCTGATCACTTTGGCCCCCTGGTCAGGGTTTCCACATGGCTTAGCTTGAGGGAAGTCAAGTCCCAGTCCTAGGTTAGGGCCTGCAGAGTCCGGCCTGCTGGGAGAAGGTACGGTGGTTACCGTGCTAGAACTCTGGGAGGTGGAACTCGAGCCAAAGAACATCTCTGTGTAATCGGTAAATGCAGCGGCTGCCTCCGATTCAGCTGGCTGTTTCTCTCTGGGTTTTCTCTGCCCATTGATGGACCCCCTCTCCTCACTCTGCTCCCCAGGCGAGGGCGTGCATTCATCCCTGGGCTTTGGGGTAACTGCCGGGGGGGGGGGGGGGTTTGGGGGGGTGGGGTATGAAGAAAAAACCTGTGGGGTGAGAGAGAGAGGTGAAGGAGAAGGGGAAGAGCCCAGCTCCATGTTGACATACTCCGAGGCGGTGGGCTGGTTATGATGCGTGGAACGAGGAAGCGAGACAGGCTGGAAACCGGCCAGGCAGGAGACGGGTCGCTGCAGCGCCCTGGGGATCCCAGATGAGCCCAATGACCCCGCTCCTGCCCTTCCTCCCTCAGGCTGCTCCCCCCTGTACTCAATGCTGACGTACTCTCCTGGGCTCCTGGGCTCCGAGGGGCACGGTGCCTCCCGTGCCCTGGGGAGAGTGTTGGCCTTGGAAACATCAACAAAAAGGCTGACGGGACGGCTCCTGTGCTGCAGCCCCTGCCTCTGGCTCCCGGAGGCCCGTCTCTGCTGTACAGCCGCCTCTTTCATGCGAGCTGCCCCGAGACCTGCGCTCCCTCCAGCCACAGCGTGGGCTGCCCTGTCCTCTGGGTCACCCAGGCTCTCGCTGCTGGCAGAGCTGGAGGAGTAGGATGAGGAGGAGAGGGAGAGGTGGCGTCCCGCTGCTGGACCCCCTGTGTTGTGCTCCGTCCGACCGGAGCCCTCTACTCCCCTTCCGTTACTACACAGCCTCCTGCCACGCCCAGAGTCATCCTCAAAGCGGGTGGTGGGCACGTGTTTGTAGGACCGTGGCAGCGAGTAGTAGGAATAGACTGTCTTGGGAGGCGGGTGCTGCAGGTGCTGCTCTGGCGGGGGCGGGGGGGTGCTGCTGGCAGAGCGGGCGCTAATGGGTGACATGTTCATGTAATCGCTGCCCGGTCTACTCTCAGCACTACTACTGCCTAACCAGGCCCCGCCCATCCCCACACGCCCATCAGGAGAGCAGCTGCTATTGGGTGACATCATCATGTAGCCGTCTGACCCAGCAGGCGAGGGCCGAATTCGCTGTGGGGGGGACACGCTGCCACTGGGGGTCATGGCCATGTAATCATCAGCGGGCTTGGAGTCTGGTTCGGAGACTGCTACCGAGAGAGAGCTGGACACACAGATGGGGGATGCGGTCACCCCAGGCAACATAGACATGTAACCGTTGTCCAGGGTGCCTGGCCCACCCCCTCCACCCTCCCCTCTGGCTTCATCCTTCTCTTGCTGCTCTCCAGCAACATCCAGATAACCCCCGCCGACGGGTCCCCCAGCCGAGTCCCGGCGTGAGGTGAACGACTCCCGGCTGTCGGTGCGAGACATGACGGCATAGTCCTCATCTCCCTCAAAGTCTCCAACGTCCCTCCGCCGTAACGATGATCGCTCCAAAGCCATGGGGGGCAGCGAGGCCCTCTTGCTCAGAAGCCGGTGCTCTGCCTCGCTCTCCCGACTGGAAGAGCGCCGGAGCACTCTGCGGGTCTGGCTCTGTGGACCTCCCATCGCTGCCCTTTGGCCCATCAAGATATAGTTAGAGGCTTCATCACCCAGGCTCCCGGCAGAGCCCCCAGGAAGGTCAGGTGTTAGCAGCGAATGCTCCCCAGGGCTGGAGCCGTACTCGTCGGAGGAGCCGTAATCACTGGGGGAGCCAGAAACCGAGGTATTGAGAGGGGCACGAGAGTACGGAACGGGCGGCCCCCCTGCACCAACCATCCCAAACTCAGAGCCGTGTCCCGAGCTGGAAGACAGGCTTGGTGCTGGAGAGGGGTTTGGCGTGGAGATTGAGCGCATTAATCCAGGGGTCTTGGCTGAGGTGGTGGTGCGGGCAGATTTAGATCTCAGCAGGGGTGTGCCAGAGCACGACCCATTTGGGCTGGAACTGGGCCCAGTCCCCGATGACACCAATGTGCTCTCTTCCACCTTGCCCCCGTCACTGGCAGTGCGCGCCCTGGAGAAACTGTGGCGCGGTGTAGGGGAGGTGTTAGCACTGCTGCCCCCAGCTGTCGACCCCGGGGGCTCGGTGCGCGGTCGCCGAGTGAAGCCAACTTGACTGGGTGGCGGGTTCTGATGGTGTCGACGGGACGGAACACTGATGGGGTTGGAGGCCGTGCCCCCACCTCCTCCGGGAGTGGCGGCAGACTGGGACTTGCTCCGCTGGCGGAACTCCTCGGAGAGGGCCTTCATGGCCTCCAGCAGAGTCTCGTGCATGTTCTGCGCCACCACCGAGTCGTCCACCTGCATCCAGAACTCCCCTGGGCCCGTCACGGCGGAGCGGCCCACCTCGACGAAGAAGAAGTTCTCCGAGTGGCCGCAGCGGCGCACGTTCATCAGCTGTAGCACCACAGCCACGGCGTCCGAGTTCAGCTTCACAAAGTTGACCGTCTTGTCCGTCAGGCACAGCCGGTAGATCCCCACCAGGTTCTTGGCCTGGCCCAGGCCCTTAGGCCACACCTTCACCTGCCACACCTCTTTGAAGGCCGGCCCAGGAGATGGAACGCCGTAGTCCTCCCCCCCGCAGCTGTCACTAGGGGCTTTACCTGCGTATGAGGTTCAAGAGGATGGGGGACAGAGACAGGGAATGGGGAGAGGGGAAAAAAAAAAAAAAAGGAGAATCATTAATTATCTCTTATTGGTGAGTAATAACACAGGATCAGAGAGACAGACCCAGACTTAAGGACAAAAGGATACGGCATAAGTAAATGTCTAACGTATGTAAACAACAACGCTTTAGTGTTGTGTGAGAGCTGCCCATTCCCAGTTACCTTAGCTACAGTCTGTGTCCACACAAGTGACCAATAAACATGCGACATCCCCTCTAATACATGCACTTTCAAAACCAGTGACACAAGTCACCAAAGTTGCATACCAGCATGGAAAAATACTGAGCATTTCAGCTATTGAAAAAGTAGATGCCTACACAAAATGCACCATGCCTGCCGCACAGGGGCTGTCTGTCCTGCTAAAGTAATTCCTGCACCATCTCTGCTGGTGCCCTCCCCCACTTTCACACCTGTACCCATGTTCTCTTTGCCAAAGCTGTGGGTTTGGAATTCATTATAATATCTGAAAATATAACGTTTTTGTAAAAGGACCCAAGAAATAAGAATTGATCTACAAACATCTCATCACCATTCTGTTCTCGTCTCGTCTTGACTAGACTGAAGTGCACAGCTACACAGCTGGACCAGACCCTGTTGACGAGTCTCAAACACCAGCTACATACTTTGGCCCTGAAGACACGTTAAGAGGTTCGTGTCCTGTACTCAGCATTCCTGGGGTCTTAGCACACCTGTTACGGTGGCTGACAATGACCCTCTTATGTTCGGCCGTCCAAGAAGCACACACACAAGTAAGACAAACAGCACAGCTGTTAAGTATGCTGGAGAGACGTCTCTGTAGACAGAGCCAGGCGGCTGTGTGCTGTGCCACCGGAGGCCGTCAGAGGTGGCACAGCTGCCCAGAAACGTGCCCCACAGTGCAGCACACTGACACGCACCCGGCTGTCAGCGTTACCCTCCAGTTCCTTTCTTGTATTATATTTTTTTTGGAGGAGGGAAAAACGGCGGTTTTGGCTCGTGTTCAGAAACGCAGCTGCACAAAACACTCAAAGTGGGCAGCCAAATCCTGCAATCCTTCAGCTTTTCAGCACCTCCAACACAACCGTGTGGATCAGGGAATTCCACAATCAGAAATAGCCGACAACAGGTCAGGCTACCTGCCAGTAACTGATCTCTGCCCTGACTGCCATCCTCATCCTCGGTGCCACATTAATGTAGAAACACCGCGTAATTCAGGAAATCCCCCCAAACCCGAATCTGCCCATACTACAAACGCAACCTACCAACTTGCACTACTAATAAAGTCTGTAACGGGAAACCTGTCTGCCACATTCAAATTTACAACTGAATGAAAAGGTTTTTTTTTTTTTTTTTGCTTGAAAAGGGTCCCACATCAAAGCTTTAGAGTTTAAATAAAAAAAATAAAAAAAGGTGGCAGCTCAGATTATTCCAAAAGCACCGTTCTGTCCCTGGAAATGTCTGGCTGTCACACATCTGGCCGTTTCACATTTCAGTGAGGAATGACATCTCACACACACACACACACACACACACACACACACACACACACACACACACACACACACGAGCTGAACAGCACCAACCAGCAGCTGGTGAGTCGGTGTCTTTCACACACACACACACACACACACACACACACACACACACACACACACACACACACACACACACTCACACACACGAGCTGAACAGCACCAACCAGCAGCTCGTGAGTCAGTGTCTCTCACACAGGCGCACACACAGACACACATGTTTTCCCCTCGAACACACGCATGCACGCACCAACATCTTTCTCTGACTCAAAGACTATGAAGCATTGAGGGAAAACTGGACTCCAAGACAGAGGCACACACTGTTCCAGCTTTCCAAACAGCAAAGACAGGAATTATGTGAGCTGGACTGAGGGGCGTGAGCTGGACTGAGGGGTGTGAGCTGGACCACAGGCGCACTAACATACTCAGGATACCCACCACTCTCTTAGGGTACATTTAAATTGAGGCCATGAGGCCAAAACGGGCTTTTTTCAGCACGCCACCGTGTTCCAGCCAACGTGTCATTTAGCAGCTGACTGCTATGACCAGGGAGCACAGTCTCGCTCTTCGCTGCAGTCTCGGTCCCGAGCAGGCGACTTCAGTGTCGACACGCAGGTCGTTTATTAAGAAATCAGACACTTCTGACTCTGCCTTTTGTGGGCAGAGTGTCGCTGCCCCCTCCCTGCCACGCCTGGCGTCACTTTGATGTTTTGGCAACACGATCCGGACCACTGTGCTAATCCACGCAGGAGACAGAAAGAGAAAACTTGTTGTGTCCGACAAAGCCAAGTGATGATCTGAGGAGCGGGCAGCTGGCGCTGTGGGATCATGCGGGATGGGACCAGGTGCAGCAGAACTAAGACTAATAAAACCAGGTGAGACAGGAGAGCCTGACTGGACCAGGTGTGTCAGAACTAGGTGTTTAAAAATCAGACGCTATGCACACCGAGATTCCCTCTGCAAAACATACCAATTACATGCGTCACCAACAGAAAACTGGCTTTTCACGGTGCTGTCATTAAGGTCATTTAGGACGTCAATCTGGTGACCTCACTGCATGGCAACAATGTTGGGTGGACCTCAGGCAATGAGAACCACTGTGATAACCATCAGAAAACAGCAGCTCATCTTCTACTGGAATGGTCACACTGTCGCCCTCACAGAGGTACCTCAACTGCTGAGTTAGGTATAAACTGAAATCAAGGTTTATCCACAAGTCCAACAACAATGACCAATACTGTTTACTCACCACACTGAAAGCCCACATAATGAGTAAATTTAGAGAAGCAGGCTAAACAGCCACCTGGCACCAGTAAGGCTGCAGGTTAGACCATCGGCCTTGTGCGGGCAGTGTCTCCTGGTTCTTGCCAAGGGCAAAAACATACAGTTTAGGTCAGCTGATGTGGGGGCCCTGTAACTGATTAGCGCCACATCCGGGATTTAACCCCACTTTACACCCTATTTTTTCCTCATTAGCACAAAATGCATGGGTATATACTGGAAAAATAGGATGGATGGGGGTGTATATATATTCAATAAGCCCATACATAGCATTAAAGCAGAAATGTGAACAACTAACATCAGTTCAATTTACCACAAGACCTCTCCCAACACAGCGCGTCACAAGTTACGTGCAGGGCGCGTTTATGCGAGGCCGAAATGTGCAAATTATGAAGTTCTTAAAACCTTTAAAATGAGAAGTTCAAGTTTTTACATACCTCTAAAAACAACAAGTTGTTAATAAAAAGCCTAACGCTCTTCTACATTTAAAAAAAAAAAAAAAAAAAAAAAACTAAACATTCAATTTCCGTTAACTACAACTTATAAAAACAAATAAAATTCATTCATTATCAGAGTTTTCGTTAGGCATATCACCGGTTGCCTACAGCGTACGCCCATCGGTCACAAAATTATTAAAATCTTAAACACGGGTGAAATATGGTAAGCAAAAAGTCATACACAGCTGTTTGTAAGCTGAAGGTAATTTCGCTGGCTGAAGAAAAAGGAAACCTTTTGCCGCAAAAGTTTTCAACGTTCACTGTCGGCGAGTTCAAGATTGGTGCCAAAACACGATTAGAAAACGCACCTAAATCTGAGAGAAGAAAGTCGGGAGCTGGTCGGCCAGTGAAATATGAAATTTCACATATGAATTGTGCATAATTTGGTAAGAACAATACCGATTTTGAAGACCTTATTATTGTACTCGATTAACTTCATTGTCAGATGAAATTCAAGGTGCATGTACTGCAAAACTACTAAAAATATCAGAACTTGTGTTTTACAAGAGATGCCAGTGCAATGCACGGCAAATCAATTCGGGATTCAAAAGCAGATTTTATCCAAATAATGTAGCATTTTTGTGTTAATGTAATGATCTTTACTTGTAGAAAATGCATATAATTCACTGCATTGACACATTCATTCTCCGCAAACCCACACTTCTATGCATTGACCACGTTTCTATGTCACCGCTTTAAGCGCGTAGAAGGAGGGCACTTGGGTGGGGGCGCGTCTATTAGAGCAGGCGCGTTAATTAGGAGAAATACGGTATGTTTAATATAGGATGTATTACAGGGTTTAAATAAAATGTATCAAACATATCTGAGATAAACACAACAGAAGAAATGCTTTGTAACCCAGTCTGCAGGGAATATACCCAGAACACATGAGCTACAGAGGAAGCAAAACACCCAGCCGAACACAATGACAGAACGTCCCTTACCAATGTCCACCTAATTCAATAGATCAAACATGACATTAGGAGAGATCTCTCTTGCCTTACAGGTGGATTTTTCTTGGGTGGAGGGGAAATAATAACCATTTAACCATTTTAGCAAATATTGACAGTATTCAATAGCATTGACCAGTATTGACCGGAGAGGCTGTTAGCCACTGTGACACACCAGTCGCTGCACATCGTGTCTCGTCCAAAGTAGGTCACAAACAGCAGCCGGGAGATAAACAGAACTGCAGTCTGCTGTGGTATCAGCCGGCACACCTGGCAGACCCGCCCCGACCCGCAGCACCCCGCTGGTTTACTGAGATCTTAACTGTGAGGTCCGGTTTACCCTGATCTGCTGTTTTATGTACAAATAGCAAGACTGATTTAAATGGTACTTAAATAGTATGGCTCAGTAAGTAAACTCAGTGAAGTGTCAAGGAGCGAGGAGGGTGTGATCTCAGTCTGGCCGGCCAGCCATCAAAGCGCAATGGTGTTAAGGCCCTGGAGCCGCACGGCCGCACGCTCTGTTGTGTTTCAGGCCGCTGAAGGCGCCAGCATGTTCTACGTTTCGGGTGTACATGTTCACTACAGGAGTGCTCTTTTACCAACCACCTTCCTGGGGCCTGAAACATGGACCGTTCTGTGCGTTTCCACCCAAAAACAACTGGTGCTGGTGCCACAAAGCTGGTTCCCAACCAGCACTAAAACCATGCTGGTCTGGAACCCATCATGTAGTCAAGTGTTGAGCGGCAGGACAAAGTGCAGAAACTAATGTGATTTAGCAAACACCACCATTATTGTGGACAAACATTTCAAACATTTAAATTCTGTCAAAATGTCAGAGAAAGTTTTGGTATGGTCATAAGATTAACAATAATAATTGTCATTTTCACTATTAAAAGGAAGAGAGAACAAAATTACATTTGTTTAAAAGCCTTTCCACTGGTAAATATGCTTGCCAAGCAAACTTGAATGTCATTGTCTATGGCCATCTCTTTGAGCTGTGTGAACACGCCAAGTTAGTTTGGATCCGAAAATATAATTTGAAAGCCATAGGGAGCGCCGAAGAGAACTCACAGTCCGCCATGTTTGTTTTGTGGTGTCGCTGCAGCAGACCAGTCCCGTAGTTGCTCTATCATTGTCTCAAACCTGGCCTCGAAAGGTGGCGGAAATACAAGTCGGATCACTGTTAGGAAAACTCCAGCACTGGCCAAGGAGCGAGCCTAGGTCTAGGAGTGGTGGAAAAGGAGCATGGGACAGCTCGATGCTGAGGTTCTTCACAAAAGCAACGAAATCTGTGATGGCGCCACACCAGTCACGGGACGACCATCTCATTCCAGGAAACTGCACGCTACCGACATGCCGTGGATGCAACACATGATCATACTGCTGCAAGCAGTCCTCGCAAGAACCGTCTTCCCAAAGAGCCAGTGAAGATCCAGGCTGGGAGGGTGAAAAGCCATATTTCAACCTCCGTGTACCAGTGCCAATCCAAACGCCTGACAATGCTAGTTCAGCCATCCCTGCTGCCAAAAATTTGTTCCTAATTAGCCTCAGTGAAAAGGAGTTAGTTTTAAGCTTAGGTGTGAGTCAAAATTACAGTCAGAATGAGCCAGAATTTACAGCATCACTCTCCAGAAAACCTTTTGCAAAATAAAACTGCACAGAAGCAAAAGTATACAATTTATTTCTCAGTTAGTTAAGGAATTCCAGTACAATGAAAACACTACAGAATTATGGTTCATTTTTAAAACTCGGAGGGTTTAAAACAGTATACCAACATAACTGGAATAATGCAAGACAGAAAGCGTTTCATGAGATCAGTAATCATCTGCTTCATCTAGCTACTGAGACGGGGCCGTCTGCAGACTTGGCAGGACGCTGAGAAGTGCCTTGTGTAGCCTGTAACGTGTAAAGGAAACAATCAACTCTGGAAGGGGTGTGGCCAAGAACCACAACAAACGGCAGACTCAAAAGTCTGGCAGAATAACTGTAAATGTCACAGCCTGTCCCTGCACTGGAGAAGTACAGGTTAAATACCCAAATAAAGGGTAGAACAACCATGTCCCTCCAGTGACCTGAAACTGCAGCTTTCAGGTTACAAGCTGACATCTTTGCTCACCATGACGCCTAATTGCAGGTTCTGCTAAGAGGAAAAGATCTGACTGCAGGAAAACAGGCGAAGGAAGAAGCTGATGAGAAACAGGCAGCCGCCGCCGTCGTCTCCTGGAGGAAAGTACTTAGTCGGCAAGACGCGAGTGAAGACCCAGTGATAGGAAATCGTAACAAGCTTACGCTGGCATGTACAACAAAACGGCTACACAGGCACTTTCTGAGTCTGACCTTTAGCCACTGGCTAAGATAAAGATCTGGGCCCTGCCTGTATGCAAACAACACAGCAAAACGCAGCGAGGACAAGGAGAACAGCCATAACGGTAGAATCAAAGGTGTCATTTTGTACAGCAACATTCTGCAAACGTGCCACGTATCCAGGAACCAATTATTCACGATAATTTTTTTTCCTTTTAAACCCAGTAATGTTATACCTCATTGGATATGACCTCGAAATACAATGACTGTCCAATCAGACGGTCCTATACTAAAGCACTGTACATATCTCAGGATTACCGCGCAGAGGTTAACAGCACTTTGGAAGATGGCAGCAGGCAGGTAGAGCTTACATCCTGTAACTCTGACACAGTGTGGATGACCCAGGACAACTTGGAACCTCATTCATGTGCACGGATGATTCCAGGTTAGAAAAGCATCAAGAAAAGTCATGCCCATCACCCTCCTACCTCTCTGGTTTTACCCTAAAACAGCCCCCCCTCATCTACGCCAAACTGCTCTGCAGGTAAGGGAGGGCTGTAAATTCCTCCGATGTATGGCCTCCCCTTACAACCCAGTTTACACAGCATTGCACAGTGGAACTGACGCTGATCACACAAACTGAACCTCTGCTAATGAAAAGCAGCAGGAAGCTGCCTTCCAGTTAAAAGGGACACACAGCGGTGTGCTGGCACAATGCGCCCACCTGACAATGCCATCCTCACACCTGTGAGTCAGGTTATATTCACCGCCACAGAACCTGTGGCACACAAACACTTACCTGTTATGCATCTTTAACTGAACTGTGGAAGAGCGCATTTAACAGCTGAACACTGCACTTATATTTTACCCATCGAGTCTGTGAGGATGGACAAGTAAAATTATAACGGCACATCGACAAGCTTGCATTTTGTAACTTTGTTCCACCCAACTCGACAAACACTGCGCAGTCACGGACAGCACAAGATAGGAACACGTGCCATTTCCAAAACTCACTGTATGGACAAAAAAGTAATGGAAAATACATGAAAAATTAAAGGACGAAACAACACAAACAAACCCTGAACCATTTGGTTTGGCATCCATGGGTCGGAGCAGAACCACGGTTACGCCAGTTATGATTAGTGAAGTTAGTCATTGTGAGCTCTGCTTTAAATTGTTTTAGACCAGCTAATTTAGCTACAAAAATGGATGCAAACGTATTTTTTATCTGGAGACATGTAACTAATCAGTGTGCTGATAATTACAAGTGGTTTCCAGTTTGATGGGGACGGAGTCGTGGCGGCAGTGATAAGGCAGAGCTACAAACCGCCCCACATGGTGCTTCAAAGAAAATCCATCCTCTATACCGCTTATCCAATTCAGGGTCACGGGAAGCCTTGAGCCCATCCCAGGGGGCACAGGGCAGGGGATGCCCTGGGTGTGGCACCAACCCAACACAGGGCGCGCGCACACACACACACACCATGGGCAATTTGGAAACACCAATCAACCTAACCTGCATGTCTTTGGACTGTGGGAAGAAACCAGAGAACACCTACCAAGCACAGGGAGAACACGCAAACTCCACACAGGCCCAAGGCGGGAATTGAACCCCAGGCCTGGAGGTACGAGGAGACAGTGCTAACCACCACACCACTGTGCAGCCAACTTCAAAGAAAATAAATTTACAAAAATGTATTGAAATTGAGTTTTTAAAAACATACCAAATACAAACCATGCCAAATCGAAACTGTCTCTTAAACTACGATATAAACTTAACAGAGATTTTTTTTTTCAACCATTGCATCCCCAGTACAAAAAAAATTAATTAGCAGACAAAAATGGTAAAGAGTAATATCAATATTTGTCCAGCCAGAGACTGCAGTTGTCTATTTAGCCAGTTTTTCTAATTGTTTTAAAGCTGCCAACTGCAGAACCCTTGCCCAGAACACAGTGCCACTTTGCCAACTCACACACCTCAGCCAGACATTTCAAGGTCTGAAATTTCCTTTTGATTATCAGCCTTAGTATCAACTAGGGATACAGTCAGAGAATCGCTTTCTCAGACTCAGAACCAAGTTCTGAGCGTAAACTGTCAAGAGGGTGGTTATATGCTAATCCTAAAGTGTTTTCCTGCAGAGAAAACACAGAGAATCCAGAGAAGTGCACTCAGTCTATTAAAATGTTGCAGACTAACAGCAAAGTTTAGACTTTAGTAGTGCAGCACCAACCAAATTCACACCATGACTGAAACACACCTCTCCTAGATGCCTAGCAGTGAGCACATCTATCTAATCAGGTGTTTTATGTAACTATAGATCAGGTATTAGCACCTTGAACCCAAATCTAAGTTTGCTAAGATTGCATCACAGTTTGCCACCCTCCTCAACAACAAATTAATGTTCGTACGACACCTTTGCATATTAATTCCTGTTGAAATTGCAAGGTTAACATCTGGCCTTCTGTACCAAAGTGTGCAACTTCCAGCAGCAAAAACTGTTATTGTTGCTTGGACTGCGCCTAATGAAGCTGCCTTCGCACTGGCCTTTTTCTTGGCGAGGTGAATACTTCATGTTAACCAATATGCAAATATAACGTACAGCCTTTTCAAACAAATTGCAAGCGCTTTCCTCAAGTATAAGACTTTAGGAACCACAGTCGTTTGTAGGTTGGTCAGTTCAGTCCAGCGTTCTCTCCATTCTGCGTATACACGAATATTGCTTAACTCGGCAAAATGGGGGGAAAATAGTGAAACATAAAGTCACCGATCACGCCACCAGCGTTTGGACTGGTGGCTCAAACACGCCAGACAAGTCATGGAGGGCGGGGGGGGACACTGTTGTTTTTGAGGGTGCTCCACATTCAGGGCTTCTGTTCAAACAGCACACTACTTCTTATTTAACCCGTTTTTCCGCAAGACTATTCTAGCTTCGACTCCTAAGGCTATGCGTAGACTTCCTCTGAGTATGTTTCATAATTAAGCGTTTGCACAGTGGCAAAAAAAAAAAAAAAAAAAAAAAAAAAATAAAAAAGAACCACCGTGAACAAGAGGAGTGCACGCCAAAAAACTAGTTTTTCCAGGGCATAAAGCACGGGAAAAAAAACCAA
>JABJVR010003166.1:1539-11940 GCA_025773905.1 Chitala chitala | reverse complement strand
TGGGAGGTGTCAGTCTCCTGTGCTAGATCGTGGGAGGTGTCAGTCTCCTGTGCTGTTCCATGGGAGGTGTCAGTCTCCTGTGCTGCACCGTGGGAGGTGTCAGTCTCCTGTGCTAGATCGTGGGAGGTGTCAGTTTCCTGTGCTGCACCGTGGGAGGTGTCAGTCTCCTGTGCTAGATCGTGGGAGTGTCAGTCTCCTGTGCTGTTCCATGGGAGGTGTCAGTCTCCTGTGCTAGATCGTGGGAGGTGTCAGTTAAGTGTGGTGTCAGAATGAAAAGTGTTGAAAAGTATTGCTCTCCATGCATGTCATTCCGTTGTCAGGACTCTCTCTGTGACCATGTGTTCATCAGCTCAAGGCTCTATCTGACCATGTGTTCATCAGCTCAAGGGTCTCTCTGACCATGTGTTCATCAGCTCAAGGCTCTATCTGACCATGTGTTCATCAGCTCCAGGCTCTCTCTGACCATGTGTCCATCAGCTCCAGGCTCTCTCTGACCATGTGTTCATCAGCTCAAGGCTCTCTCTGACCATGTGTTCATCAGCTCAAGGCTCTATCTGACCATGTGTTCATCAGCTCAAGGCTCTATCTGACCATGTGTTCATCAGCTCAAGGGTCTCTCTGACCATGTGTTCATCAGCTCAAGGGTCTCTCTGACCATGTGTTCATCTGCTCAGGGCTCTCAGTGACCATGTGTTCATCAGCTCAAGGGTCTCTCTGACCATGTGTTCTTCAGAGGTGAAGCACCAATAAAATCACTGGACATGGTTTCCTTCCCTTATAATTCCTTAATCAGTTTACTTGCACTATGTGTGGAGAAAGTCACCACTGCACACACTGGCTTTATGTATTTATTTAGATTTTTTTAAATTTTGCATATCACTCAACACTACAGACAACTAAACTAAAATTAAAATGTTTGCAATTGTTACAAAAAATATACGTTGGTGACTAATATGTGTAAAAAAGGTGCCAATCCTCTCCTGCTATCAAACATCAATGAAAAACCACCTTGTCCATTAACAGAACTACACATGTAGGAACTCTGCTCTACATGAACTTGCCTGCCAATCAAATGTAAAAACCACAGTGATAATGAAAACCATAAGTGCACAAGACCAGGTTACACCTGCAAAGCAGCAAATGCACGTGTTCTGTCAGGTAAATAAAAAACATCTGAGAAGGATTTTAAAAACTGAAAATTAAATTTAACACAGCTATTATAATAGTCAGTCATCTTCTAAACCGCTTTATTCTGTTAAGGGTTGCAGGAAGCCTGGAGCCCATCCCAGGACACATAGGCTGCAGGGCAGGGGACACCTAGAGTAGGGTACCAACCCACCGCAGGGCACACACACACACACACACACACACAACAGGCAATTTAGAGACACCAGTCAACCTAACCTGCATGTCTTTGGACTGTGGAAGGAAACCGGAAAACACCCACCAAGCACAGGGAGAACATGCAAACTCCACACACACACACACACCTAAGGCAGGAATCAAACCCCAGGCCCAGAGGTGCAAGGCGGCAGTGTGAACCACCGTGCCACCCACCTATAATAATAGCGTGAAGAAGAAACACCATTAATCAAATATAAATACAAAATACTGCTAAAAGAAAATGATTATGACACAACATATTCTAAATTCATTGGATACACTGCAGGCATAGTCGAAGGACAGATACTAAAAGAAATTTAGAAAGCTAATTACGGGTGAGTTATCACTGACTTGTATAGGTGTGTGTGGCAGGGATGTTGTTGTGTGTGGACATTGTGATGGTCAGTGATACAGGTTTTGAGTTTGACCAGATTATACCCTTCTGTATGACTGCATGTAGTTAAATATTCATCAAATAACAAAGCACAAAATTGAAAGGCTCAACAGGAGAAGGTAAGAACATGTGGACTTACCTGAGGAACAGTGACACTTGTGACAAAAAGACTTGTTAGCTCCATTTTGGTTTTAGGTGTGGGCTATAGATTTTAGGCCTCCCTTGTAAACATACTGATTTACGTGAATATTTTCTGCCTGGAAGACTCCACCCTACACAGTCAGCATTACAGTTACTGTCCTACATCAGTTAACGGAGTCAGATAAATCGACGATGCTGACGTCTTAGGTGCGGTCCTGTTGGTGCCCCATGCGGAAGGTTAGGGAGATGTTGACGTGTCAGGTGCGGTCCTGATGGTGCTGCTGTGCTGAGGGTTAGGGAGATGCTGACGTGTCAGGTGCGGTCCTGATGGTGCTGCTGTGCTGAGGGTTAGGGAGATGCTGATATCTCAGGTGCGGTCCTGATGGTGCCTCCATGCGGAAGGTTAGGGAGATGCTGACGTGTCAGGTGCGGTCCTGATGGTGCCTCTGTGCTGAGGGTTAGGGAGATGCTGATGTCTCAGGTGTGGTCCTGATGGTGCCTCCATGCGGAAGGTTAGGGAGATGCTGATGTGTCAGGTGTGGTCCTGATGGTGCTGCTGTGCTGAGGGTTAGGGAGATGCTGACGTGTCAGGTGTGGTCCTGATGGTGCCTCTGTGCTGAGGGTTAGGGAGATGCTGACGTGTCAGGTGCGGTCCTGATGGTGCCTCCGTGCGGAGGGTTAGGGAGATGCTGACATGTCAGGTGCGGTCCCGATGGTGCTGCTGTGCTGAGGGTTAGGGAGATGCTGATGTGTCAGGTGTGGTCCTGATGGTGCTGCTGTGCTGTCTTAAACACGACCAGTGAAGTTCTAGAAGCTGGAAAGAACAGAAGTCAATGGCACACATTTTACTGCAGGCTCCCCTTTTCCTGCAGATTACAATTAAGATAAAAGAGCTGCATTCTTTTGCTATGTGTACATGCCGTACAGAAATCTGAGAGAGTAGTGAAAATAAATAAAATTGTAAGACAAAAAATGTAAAAAAGGTAACCATGGAAAAAAAAACCCATCTTGACCAGACACGTCATACTTTCGGTATTTATCACAATTTTTCTTGAAACAAAAGTAATTCAGTTTTTTTCTTATTAAAACATGAGAATTTACTGGACAGCCCGGCTTTAACGTCAGCCAAACAATCCAATAATAATGTTGGAGTAGTTTGTGATTTGTTTAGAGGTAAATAAATTGCTTTCAGACTTTAACAAAGGGTCAGCAATACCTCAGGCTTTTAGCTTTATGACTGTACCACCTAATATTATGGTCATTTTCTTTACAGACTGTTGAGGTGGTTTTGGGATTTTTACATGATAGCAACACTTCAGTTGGGTTCTGCAGAAAGCATTTTAGTTGGTACTGTCAGTCAGTCAACTTCCTGTTTTAGTCTGAGAACCAAAAACTTGCACCTGCTCACAGTTTCATCTCTTGTTGTGTGAAACTTGTTTTAGGCATTACCTAACTTGGCTTGGGGATGCAGTGATAGTCTACTGGCTATAGGTTTATAGGTGAGGTTTTATGTAATTGTTAAAGTACTTCTTATTTAGGAAATCGGTGAAACGTTTAATGTGTTGATATGAGAAGTGAGTTTAGTATCACACCGTGACCTGCTTCCTGTCTGCCACGTTATCTTCACCCACATCCGCTCTACACATGGTGATCAGTCAGGAGCACAAAGTGCCTGGTCTACCAGCCTCTTCAACACCGTTTATGTACGTCTGTGTAATCAAAGCTGTTCTGAAGCCCATTTTTGGATTTTGTAGAGGTCTGGTTGGTCCCATTCAGCAGGGATTACATGCCATTAGCAGTTTAAGTTTGAATCACAGACTAGTCAAAAGCCAGTCAGTCTGTTCAGCAAAAACATGCAGGCGTTTCTCCATTCAGAATCGTTTGCTCAGATAAGCCAGTACAAAACCAAGGTATTTTCATCTTGACATGAGAACTGTGGCAACCTGACGGGTCTTAACAGCCCTTTCAAATCCGTCGTGTTGGAATCGGGGATTCTGGTGGTTTCAGCCTGGTGGCTCAATGGGTAGAACCTCAGAGTAGGATGCATAAGTTTCCTGGTTTGAATTCCAGCCCAGCTGCCAGGTGTGTCCTTGACCAAAACATCCAGCATTCACTCATTGTAACCCATATATGAAATGTAAGTCACTTTAGATAGGATTTGTCTGCCAAATGAATAAATGCAAATGTAGATTTTACAGAATTCATTAATAAAAGTGAAATAATGTATTCCCACTTGAATTACTTCATTATTTTTATTGCTTAAAATGGGTTTCTTGTAGACACAATGGGCTGGCATGTACATCACAGATAACACTTTGCATACGGTGTTGTACACACTGTGTATTGTGTTGTACACACTGTGTATTGTGTTGTACACACTGTGTATTCCGTTTTCTGTGTTGTACACAACGTGTATTCCGTTTTCTGTGTTGTACACACCGTGTATTCCGTTTTCTGTGTTGTACACACTGTGTATTCCGTTTTCTGTGTTGTACACACTGTGTATTCCGTTTTCTGTGTTGTACACAACGTGTATTCCGTTTTCTGTGTTGTACACACCGTGTATTCCGTTTTCTGTGTTGTACACACTGTGTATTCCGTTTTCTGTGTTGTACATGCTGTATAATCTGTTTTGTATGCCCTGTACATTCTGTTTTCTGTGTTTTCACACATTACTTTAGTTCCTTGGTTACCTTGTGTAGGTAATAAAGCAACACAGACTAGATTCAGTTTCAGGTTAATGTACTTAATCCAAAAAATCGTGGCAAAAAAGAAGCGTTGGGCAAATGTCAGAGATCCAAATCCAATTATTATAATGGTCAGCAAAGATGGGTCAGTACCAGGAAAGAGTAAAAAAAAAAAAAAAAATGCAATCCCAATATTGGAAGTCAACAGCAGAGTCAACAACCAAAAACAACACAACCATGTGTGTGTGTCAGTGTGTGTATGTATGTCAGTGTGTGTATTTTTTTTTATGAGGTGGAGGTGAAATGCTTTATGCAGACCTTTCAGTACTGTGGGACTCACACCCAATATAGCACACACACACACACACACACACACACACACACACACACACACACACACACAATGTCAGTGTGTGTGTGTGTGTGTGTGTGTGTGTGTGTGTGTGTGTGTGCCTGCGTGCGTGCTATATTTCCTTATATATACATGACTCCATTTTTCACTATTAATACTCTGGAGTACCTGCCACCTTTTCAGTCTTGAGGTGTTTTTGTTTCACTGGACCTGTCCAGTCACAGTCGGCAGTTTGAGGCTGGTTTGGGCATGTGAACCCTGAGCCGAGTGGAACTGTGCTGTGGGACCAAGGGGACAAGAAGGACCAAGAGAGGGGACCAGGACTCCTGTGGTGTGCTGTGGGACCAAGAGAGGGGACCAGGACTCCTGTGGTGTGCTGTAGGACCAAGAGAGAGGACCAGGACTGCTGCGGTATGCTGTGGGACCAAGGGGACAAGAAGGACCAAGAGAGGGGACCAAGACTCCTGTGGTGTGCTGTGGGACCAAGAGAGGGGACCAGGACTGCTGCGGTGTGCTGTAAGACCAAGAGAGGGGACCAGGACTGCTGCGGTGTGCTGTAAGACCAAGAGAGGGGACCAGGACTCCTGTGGTGTGCTGTGGGACCAAGGGGACAAGAAGGACCAAGAGAGGGGACCAGGACTGCTGCGATGTGCTGTGGGACCAAGAGAGGGGACCAGGACTGCTGCGATGTGCTGTGGGACCAAGAGAGGGGACCAGGACTGCTGCGGTGTGCTGTGGGACCAAGGGGACAAGAAGGACCAAGAGAGGGGACCAGGACTGCTGCGGCGTGCTGTGGGACCAAGGGGACAAGAAGGACCAAGAGAGGGGACCAGGACTGCTGTAGTGTGCTGCATAAAACAGGAAATACATCTGGTTGTACAAACTCACACCTTATGGTGTACATGAACAATTAACAAAAGACTTCAGAAAATCTTCAGAAAAAAATATTACCATGGAAAAACTCATTATGCTGAATGTTTATGCTCGATGTACGAAAACATTGTTCCTGTTAGATATCTGTTGATGCCCCCTACTTCCCCTGTGGTCTTTTCCTGATATCCCATGCCGTTTGAGTGACTGCTTGAGCTAAAAAACACAGCTGTGCAGATTAACAGATATACACATGAGCGTGTGCACACACACACTCCAGATAGGGAAGGGGAGGGGTGTTCTGGCACAGTGAAGGCCTGGAAGATCCCAACACCTTGGTAACAAGCTGGCTCAGCCTCTCAGAGCTCAGGCTGCCGTCACTGTACTCTCTGGCTGTGACGGATGCAGAGAAAGAGAGAGGAGCTACTGGAGTTTCCCCTTTCCTTGTCTCTGTCTCCTCTGTCTGTGTCCCCCTCCCCCTCTCTCTTTCTGTCCCTCATCTGTCTGTTGATCTCTCTCCCCCTCCCTCTCTCTCTCTCTCTCTCTCTCTCCCCTCTCTCCCTCCCTCTCCCCCTCCCTCTCCCCTCTCTCTTTTTCTCTCCCTCTTTTTCCCTCTCCCCTCTCTCTCTCTTTGTCTCTCCCCCCGCTCTCTCACTCTCTCTTCCCCCTGCATCTCCCTCTTTCTCTCTCCCTCCCCTTTTCTCCCTCTCCCTCCCTCTCAATCTCCTCTCTCCCTTCTCTCTTTCTTTTCTGCTCTCTCCTCTCTTTTTCTCTCTCTCTCCTCTCTCTCCATCTCCCCCCTCCCCCCGCTTTTTCTCTTTCTCCCTCTCTCTCCCTCCCTCTCTCCCCCCTCTCTACCCATCTCCCCCCTTTTCCTTTCCTTCTATCTTCCTGTTTTTTATGTGCTGTGTTCACCCCCCTTTCTTTAACTGCACCCCTTTCTTGCTGCTTGCTCTCCTGTGCTTCCCTTGTATCGCAGGGTCCGACGTTTTTCTGCTTATCGTCTGTCTTCTCCTGATACGCACCGCTGCTCTCTGTCTTGTTTCCGGGGAGTGGGAGAGGACCCTGAGCAGGAGAAGCCAGACGTAGCGGTGCACGGCATTTCTTTCCACGGTTTCCTGCCAGGACTGGTGAGGCGAGTTCTGTCCAGCCGTGGGGATGGATGTTACGTTCTTGCTCAGTCCATTGCCTGTGGTTGTACTGCACCTGGGAGCAGACTGCTGAATTACCATCTGACTGCCTGATGCTGCCCCGGAGCTGCCGGGCTGCTACAGGGGTGTCCTGCGATGCATATTGCTTGAATTCTCCCATTTCACACGGATTCGAGTCCATTTCTCTCTGAAATGGTCCCGATGGATGAAGACAAGCATGGTGTCGCTCACGTACTGACGAGTATGAACAGAACTCTGATATTTCTCCACCGCTGGCTGTTCAGCTGTTTTCCTGGATTGTATTGATTGCTCATTTTTTTTAAACCTGACTGTGAAGAGCCACATCTGTCCAGCACCTCCCTCACACCTGTGGGCTTTTCAGCACCTGCACTTTGTGCTTGTTGTGTTTTTTGTGTGTGTGTGTGTGTGTGTGTGTGTGTGTTCTTTTAGCTCATTTTGTTCTGTTGATGTTTCATATTGAAAACTACACTGAAACGTCACATCGGACAAAAAAACTGAGACTAGTCAGGTTGGTAAACAAGTGAAGCTAAACGATGACCTCAGTGGGAATGGAATAACGTGAGAACTACAGCTGCAATACAGGCATCCTGAAAGGACGTGAGCATTTCATGTGCATGGACGGAGATACCTCTCTAATGAAAGAGAAATAATCCCACTTACTCTGTTGTGAGGAATGAAGCTCATAACATTTCATTACCACTGAAGAGGAAAGAAATAATATGTGGTCGTGTCTGGATATGCAGGTGACTTTGTGGGAGTTAGAGACACAAAAAGACAAGTTTCGGAAGGACATGAAGGGTGGGTCGATTCCTTCTCACTCTGATCTTTTTTGTGGTTTTTTTAGTCACTAACACTTTGTGGCTCCATTCCTCACTTATGCTGGTTCTGCATGCTTCTTTATTCCTGAGGTTTAAAGAAGGTGGTGTGCCTTAAACCAAAGAGGTGACTGTCTCATTTCTCTCTTGTCCACACTTGTGAGACAGACTCAGGTACATCTCCACACATTCCACTAATTGACTATTGGATGTTCTCCATCCTTCATTGCTGCTCTGAGATCAGTAGTGTGGCAGTTAAAGGCTCTTGCTGATTGGGGTCTGTCCACTGCAGTCAGACCATATGAACCAGTCCGGCAGCCTGCAGCGTCGCACCACTTACCTCATCTCCCTGACACTGGTTAAGGTTGAATCTGTGGAAGGAGATGGACAGCAGCCGACAAGGGGGAGGGACAATGAAGAACTCCTTCTTCATCTGCACCAAGAAGATGAAGTGGAGGAAGCTGCTCATGAGGTGGAAAAATTGAGGACGTATCAGAGGCATAACAGAGGTGATAGGCCACATCCCTGCATTCCTGAAGACATACAGCACGTGATGGGAGGTGCGAGGCGTGGGGCTGTGGAGTGGCCCAGAGAGCTCCCCTCCACTCCAGCAAAACAAAGTGGGGGAAGGAGCTCCATGGAACAGCTGTACAGAGTGGACAGAGGGCACATCACACAGCCCATGGCCTTAGTCTGTCCTAAATCCTCCCACGTGGACTCCCTTTCCACACATGCCAGTCGGCGCTCAGGGTCCCTGCCGAGAGCCCAAAGCAGAGAACTCAGGGACGCTAAGGATAAGGAGAGGCTGGACCACAAGGACCAGCTGGAGCCCAGGAGTCCGCTGAGCCCAGCTGTAGTAGCCGGTCGAGGGTCCTGGACTGGGGAAGAGGGGACACCTCAGTCTCCTCATCAACAAGTGGGACATGTCACAGGAGGAGTGCTGTCAGCCACTAGGGGTAGTCCAAGGATGGAGAGGCTGAAGATGGGCTCTGCCTCGCTGCCAACTCCGGTCATGCCAGCCCCAAAACCTCCCCGTAAGGGCAAGAGCCGCACTCTTGACAACAGCGACCTGCGGACTTTGTGTGAGGACCTTCGGTGGGGCAGGGACAGCCAGGTGCTGATGAGTTCAGGTCCTGCTCTGGCACATGGTCAGCCTCACCGCATCATGACACGGGATCACAAGATGTTGAAGTTCATCAGTGGAATTTTCAACAAGAGTACAGCTGGTCCTGCAGGAGCTCTACCTGTAGTCTCCCCATATGGGTCTGTGCAGAGAGAGTCAAGTGAAGAGGAAGGTAAGCTGTTCTGACATCAGGGAGGGAGGTCATAATGTGTGCTGTGTGTTCCTGCCAGCTCTGTGCTCTGTTCTTGCAGTATTAGTGAAGGTCCAGAGCTGAAGCTGTCTGACAGCTGAACCTTAGTGCAGACGCAGAGCTGAAGCTGTCTGACAGCTGAACCTTAGTGCAGATACAGAGCTGAAGCTGTCTGACAGCTGAACCTTAGTGCAGACGCAGAGCTGAACTTCAGTGAAGATGCATAACTGTACCTCTGTTAGAGTTGAATTTCAGTGAAGGTGACTGTCTGACCAGTCAACCTTTCATATGAATTTAAGCAAATACTGTTCAACTTGGGCTCATCGTTAGAGTCTATGCTATGGGCTAGTATATTTTATGTGGATAAGGGTAGTCCTGGTGACCATACACACCTTGTCAAGGCTTCTGTACCCAGTGGAACAATCTGACAAGAGCACATATGTGTGTGTGTGTGTGTGTGTGTGTGGGAGGGGGGGGCTGTTCTCCTGCTTTTTTTTTTTTTTTTTTTGCATTTATTCATTTGGCAGATGCTTTTATCCAAAGCAACTTACATTTCACATACACGTTACATTGAGCTAGCGCTGGGTGTTTTGCTCAAGGGCACACCTGGTGGCTGGGCTGGGATTCAAACCGGGAAACTTCTGCATCCCAGGCTGATGTTCTACTCATTGAACCCCCAGGCTGCCCCTCCTCTCCTGTTTCTTTGCAGTCCCTCTTCTCCTGTTTCTTACTCCAAAGCAGAAAAAATGTGATTGACTGACAGCCATATAGGAAGCAAAGAGGGCCTACATTTCAGCCTCCTTCTTACATTTTTACAGTTTTTTTTCTTCAGTTTTTTGCAGCCAGTTTTGTTTTTTTTTTTTTTTTTTTTTTTTTTTTTTTTTTTTTTTTACAAATTTCAGTGTTCTTCCTTGTGAATAGCTGTGTAAAAAAACAGGCAGACAGGTTAACAGATGTGTATAAAATCAGGCAGTCAGGTTAACAGATGTGTGTAAAATCAAGCAGACGACTTAACAGCTGTGTATAAAATCAGGCAGACAGGTTAACAGATGTGTATAAAATCAAGCAGACGGGTTAACAGCTGTGTATAAAATCAGGCAAACAGGTTAACAGCTGTGTATAAAATCAGGCAGACAGGTTAACAGCTGTGTATAAAATCAGGTAGACGAGTTAACAGCTGTGTATAAAATCAGGCAGACAGGTTAACAGCTGTGTATAAAATCAGGCAGACAGGTTAACAGCTGTGTATAAAATCAGGTAGACGAGTTAACAGC
>JABJVR010003165.1:0-16308 GCA_025773905.1 Chitala chitala | reverse complement strand
CCCCGCCAAGCATGCCGTTTGCTTGTAACTTAACGTTATACGCCTACGCATGTGCGGTCAGCAGTATCGTTCGTCATCACAGGCAGTCGTATCGCGATCCGCGACGATCCGGCTGCCAGATCGTGATCCAAGATATGCGATCCGATATCGTAACATCACTAAATATCATCCACCACAAAGATACTTTTCCCTATAGACAAAAGTACATTTCCTTGATTTACTGGGACATTTATTTTTTGCTACTTCTATTATCACCGCTTCCACTAGTACTACTACTAAAAAGAATGATAATGATCATCATCACCTATATCCTCATCACCATCATGCAGTAAGTCAGAGCAATTTTATCCACAAATGCTCAGATGTAATGCAGTTGCTATTTTACACTGTACCTTTTGTTAACAGCCCGGATCACAAGAATGTTTCTTTCCTACCTGAGACCCGTCAATGAAAGCCTATGTCTCCTAAAGTTGACTTCCAGCTTCTGACACTACAGATCCACCATCTAGGGATATTTCTTAATTCTGCTTGTTACTTGGGGCTAGTGATCAGTTCCTTGGGAATGGGTGAACAGCTATTCTACCTTGGTTCTGAAACACTAAAACATTACAGGTTACCCACTAACTCCTAAGTGCGGTTCCTGATATGCCTAACACACTTGAGCTGCGCTGGGGCTATTTTTCACTTTCAACAGCGGAACAGTGTCAGGACTGGCCGCAAGAGCTGACTGAGCTGCCGGACAATCTTCAGGGTAAGAAGCATGGAAAACATCGTGGATGACTCTTGGAAAGGCATCTTATATAAGCTATGGTGTGGAGGGTCAGGAAGGCCATCTCAACGATCGTACCTTGTTCCCTCCACCGGCCTCTGTTCCGACATGCAGCTGGACTGAGGATTGCCTTCTAACAGCAGTGAGCTGCTCCCAGCAGGCGTCCCCTGCAGCCAGGTTTAAACACCACTTAGTTTTACAGGCACAACACACACAGGTATGTGGCTGCGGGTGTACCAACAGCCCTGAAACAGAGCATGGGCTGAGCACAAAAAGTCAACAGGCAAAATTTAAAATTTTCCCAAAAAAGCATTTGAGCAAAATTTCTCCCGTAAGGACTTTGTTCAAAATATATATTTAGCTGCTTACACGGGGAAAATTTTTTTATAATGAACATTAAGTCATGTACTCAATTTGATGAAAAGTGTCCACAATGAACACAATTAAAAAATAACCATAAAAAAATACATACCTTCTCAGGTTTTCTTTACAACTGCAATTTATCATTTCCCCTCCAATCTTTGTCAGCAGTGTTATGGTTTTTAAATTCATATTTTTTTCCCCAAATAATTAAAATTAATAACCCCAGTGGTGATTCACTTCATCTCACCATGTGCAGACATCTGCTACCGCTCCTTCACAATGTGCTGCCTGTACATCACTGCTGCCAGAGAAATAATAAATGAACGAGTGAGTAAATAATTCACCCGCTGTGTCAGCTCTTCGCCTGGACCCCTGAGCTGCGTGTGCCCCCGTCACACTCCCTGTGGGACTCTGTGGAGTTAGACGGCCGGCTCTCCATCAGTCTGTCAATACACATTTTGGTGAAGACTTGGTTTTGTATTCCCCCACTCCCATCTCCAGCAATTCACATGGCTTAGCAATTATTATAGTGTGGTACACGCATTTTGTAAGATCCCACCTTTGGCTGTTTTCTAAATTATATTTTTATAATACTGTAGCAACCTGAAACACAAATGCAATAAAATGAATTAAATTGTCATATATTTAAAAACCTTTGAATAAAGAATGTTTTTCAAAAACAACCTCAATTCCAAAAAAGTTCAACAATTGGTGTCTTCTCTTCCTAAATGTTTGAGTGATGTTAAAAGAAGAGGTGGCATAACACAGTGGCGAACATGCCCATGTCCCAACTTTTTTGGAACATGTTGCAGCCATCAAATTCATAATAATCATGTATTTACAAAATGCAATACAGCTGATCAGTTTCAACTTTAAGTATGTTGTTTGTGCTGTATTCTACTGAACTTATGTTAAGAAGGATTTGTAAATCATTGCATTTTGTTTTTATTTACATTTTACAAAATGTCCCAACTTTTTTGGAATTGGAGTTGTAAGTAAATAAAAATCACCAGCCTTGTTAATTGCTATCCCCTCTTTTAAAAGCTATACAAGTTCTCTGTAAGGACAAATGGACAACATCATCTAGCGTTTAAGACTCCCTTCATAATGGATTACATGAACAGGTGTGTGTGCAGGTACATTAGCAGATGTGTCAGCAGGTACATGATGAAGTGGTGTGTGAGCAGGTGCGTGAGCCTGAGATGGGCTTCTACACAGGCATGAGGAGCATCCCTTTGACAAGCTAATGTGGTCACATTTAGCAGACTGAGCAGGTACTTGGCCATCTGTAGCTCATCGACTAGACCTTTAACAGCACTAAAGCAGCTACACACTGTCCCTCACTCCCTTCCCTACTCTTTCTTACCAATGGAGATCAAAAATGTAAAACAGCAATAAACTAAATAACTAAATGGTAATAAACTTCCAACTGAAAGACTGGAAATTCTTTGCTGGTTTCTCTTCATAACTCGTAGCTATTGAAGATGAAATATGTACATTAAAAGGAAACAGAAGGTACAAAAAACAAAGATACCTGGACCTCAGCTGTTCTCTTGAACTGTTGTACTCCTGAATCCAGTGAAGGATTCTCTTGTACCAACTAGAACTGATTTTTAAACGTGCAAATGTTTATTTCGTTTCTAAGAGCAGCCGAATGCTTAATTGTTCAATTTCACAATGTGCAACAGTTCTTGAATGTCATCATTACACTGCATACAGCTGGTTAATTGTTAATCAATTAATTTTAAAGTGTCCCATTGACAAATTTTCACACCTGGGTGCAAGTCGGTAGGGAGAGTGTGTTCAAATGGCGCTACAATGCATGCATGCACTAGTTCTCACAATCGGTCCAGAATTTTCCATCGTTTTCTCTGCACTGCAGGATGATTGGTCCATTTTTCCCCCTCGCAAAAATCAGTACGAGTTGGCCTGAGGTTAAAAAAAAAACCCAGAGTAAGTAGTACAGATTGTCTAAACAAAAAAATCATATCAAAGAAATGGATATCAGGCTTCCCTCTCATGTATTAGGGAAAAGGCAACATATGCATAATGGTACGTTTGTCATGCAAATGACAAGATGCATTGCGTATTTGATTTTTCTTTCCATTTTCATCTTTGTTTTGATATCGTTTCATCATTTTGATATCTTTTTAATAATCCATAAACCAAAATGTTATGCTGATATCCAGTGCTTCCCCTATAATAGTACAGACATGGCAGGCCGCCATGACAACAAGACCCCCTGCCATGCGTACATGACAGGCAAATTGTTTTAGGAAGATACACTGGTTTTGTTTTAACGAGTTTGACGTTATAATACAAAGTCATGCTTTTGTGTTATACATTAACATTTTGTGCAAAATGTTTCTCATTAAAATACAAAAGTGTTGACTTTGTGTAATAATACAAAACTGGCCCTAGTTTTGTGAAATAACAAGAAAGTTTGACGTTAAAAACAGAAAGTGCTGATTTTGAGTTATAACGCAAAAACTTTTGCATTAAGATACAATACTTAGTATCTCATTAAAATACAAAAGTTTTACATTAAAATGTAAAAGTTTCTCACAACCTTTTTGTTAACAACCATTAATCTCCTTAACAAAAATATCGTGTAAAAATATAAAAATGCAAAAACTTTCATATTATCTTCATTAATTCTTCATCCAGCCTTCGCCATGTTACAGTAATTTTGTGATTTTTTTCATGGAACTGCGATGTCACTGTATATTTTGTCTGCACTTTTAGTACATTACACCGACATTACAATGTTTCGGTAATTAGTATCGTTATAACAGTTTTACATAACAATTGATCACTAAGTAATCATCATAGAGTGAATTTGTGTTGTAATGAATGTGAGACGATTTCACATAATACAAGTAACCTTAGTAAAACGTAAGTTATTTGGCTGCTATTAATGCTGAAGTGACCACTGCACCACCTAATGCTGCGGTGAGCTTAAGCATCGGTGACGCTGTGGGTCACACGCAAGCTGCAGGTGAACCAGCGCATAGAAGCAAACAGAACATCTGGGTGGGACCCAGAGTTTCAAATAGCAGTTTGCACCAGCATGAGCTTACTATAATTTTATTATTTCATAATTTGATATTTCATTATATGGATTTCATCTTTTTACTTATATATTTTTATTTTTTCAAAGATTGTTTGTTCTAACTTCTTAGTGAAGTAGTTGGTAGCTTTAATAGTTATTTGTGTGCAATAAATACATCTTACTAATATTCTCCTTGTTTTACTTGACCTTTACATGGAAATTACCAACCAAAAGTCTTGTGTTGCATGAGAAATAAATTGCCAAAAACTTTAATGTGTATTTGGTATAAACCTGTATCATCCTCTAGCCACAATGCCTGAAAAATATACTAGGGGAAACACTGCTGATATCTCACATTCAAACAACGTGCAACAAAAAGGGGTGTTGCAAGCCTAATGTGGCTGGTTCTTGTAGCCCTAACATTTGGCAAGAAGCACAATAAAGAAATTCTGAGTTATTTTAAACATTAATTTTCTTACACTAGCTTTCAGACACAGGGGACTGCAGGACGTGGTGGGGATGTCGCACCAACCCAAGAAAGAGCACTCCCTCTTACATGCTAGGGTAGATTCAGAAGCCATTTCAGGTGAACCACTTGCGTTTGGAATGCAGGACAAAGCACATGTATGCATGTGGAAAACAAGCAAAGCCATTCAAACAGAGCTGACAGGCAGATTGAAACCCGGTACCCTAGAGGTGTGAGAGAACGTAGAATGTGTACATGTTAAAATTGAGATTTTGATGCTGATTTGCCTAAGCCCACAAGTCCATTAAACAGGCCTTTTCCCATTTATGATATAAAATTACAATAACGACCCCTTTTCTACTGAGAAAGGGAATTTGTCTTCAATTATGCCACTGAAATCTTTCAGTAATTTCTTATGTGCATGATCTTAATGTGTCTGTATTAAATATAAAATACAACAGAAACATTACAGTCAATCACTTTCATATGCTCATTTCACTTAAGAAGCGTTCATAAATCGTAAAGCGAAAAGTCATATTTCTGCAAAATCAAAAATATTTCCTTCTGAACACTTCCTTTAAAAATCAAAAGTAACCATTTCATGCAAGCTTCTTTTGCACCGCCTGATTCTCAGGGTGTTCTGAACAGGGCCTACGTCCCCCTGCAACTTGACAGGAAGCACGAATTGTCACAAGGGACAAGAAGCACAGGGTTAAGAGTCAAGAAGAGAAATGGATTTCTAAAAAATCTGTGAAAATATTTAATCTTCCACAGATTGGCTCCACTTTCTCCTGTGTTGACAGGAGGATAATGGGAGAACCCTGACCCACTCCACAAGGTCAGACGCATTACCAAGATCCTGTTCACTGCAAGGGGAGCACAGGGGAACACAATGTCGGTTCATCAGAAGTGACAGTGTTTTCTATCCATGGCTCGCTGCTGACATTTCAGCCCGCTGCCGTCACACTCGCAATACAGCCTCAGCCTGAAGCCCCTGAACACTAACTGCGTTTTCCACACTGCCACTGAGGCTATGCTACTAAGATGAAGTAGGCTCCACACTTATTTGTAAAACAACAAGCAAACATTTCAAGACACATGGACGTGGGTGTGTGTGTGTCTGTCTGTATAAATACATACATAGTAAATATCTTTTAATTCAAAATGCTGAAAAATGTGTAATGATGTTTTCTTCTCCAGCTGTCTATGTAATGTGACACGTACTAACACATCTTTGTTTCTATGTATAGACTATTATTTTTAGCAAATCTGAATTTTTATCACTAACATTCAATATAACATGAATTTTTGAGTTTTGTATAGGTATTTAGCTAAATTAAATTAATTAAAACCTTCAATTTACTTCTTGTTTGTCAGTCCACTTTCCATACTTATTTTAAACTATTAGTTTATATGACTTATTTTTAATTTGAATGCTGTTGTTTTGCTTTATTTTTTAACTGAATTTAAACTAATAACCACTAACTTGAATTAACATTCATCCATCAGACTTACATATGGCTTGCTACAAAATTTCTTAATTTGAAATTGCATAAATTGTATTTTTTTTTTTTACCATTTTCCTTCACAAAAACTGCTTCTAGCTCTCTTTTTTCTGAACAGGCTCAGAAACACAGGGGTAACCCATGGATTTGGGCTTCCTGTAGAGTAGGGGGGGAGTTAGGGGGGTGACAGGACCAATCTGGGTGTGAAATCTTTGACGACAGAGAGACTGCAGATGTATGCAGAGCGATAAGACGAATGGATACAATGTGCCAGGAAAAGAAGAAAAGACAGTGGTACAAAGACAGAGCCTGGCAGAATACGGAGCCCTGTCCACAACAGGCACACACTGATAGATGGCAAGATAGGCACAAAAAGTGTCAAAGCACACAAAAAGAATGGCTAGGCTGACCCTCAGAGAGTGCCCCCCCCTTCCCATCCCAAAGCTTCAGCCCATAACTTCAAATGATCCTGCTTGACAATACCTCACATTTCCAGAGCCAGAGCCTCACTAAGTGCCCTGAAAATAGTGAAGTCCTGGACAATTGTTTCTGCTGCGCTGGGGGAAAATTTTCAAAGAACGGCCAGCTGACAATATAAATGGAGGGAGGCGAGAGTTTTCTGAATAGCGAAGCACCCCCCCCCACCCCCACCTCCCGTGAATAGCTCTGCTTCAGGGCGCTAGACGGGAGGGGAACTGAGGACCTCTTGTTTCAGCCGAGGCAGGAGAGGCCATTGCAGGGCTTCCAAGTGCAGCCTGACAGCCCAATTCCTTTCATCCATTAACAATTCCGGCTAGGGCGGGGGGGGGGGGGGCCCAGAGGGGGAATTATATTTACTCACTGGCGACCAGCACAGGGAAAGTGCCGTTCACTTGATCTGTTAAACAAAGGACAGAAGTAGCACCTTGAATTCAATTAGAGGCAAAAATGTCTTGCATTTCAGTGAAGTAACGTTAAATGGAGTCCATTCCAGAAGAGAACTGGCATTTCAACATTTTAAAAGGGAGCTGTTGTAAGAAAGCAGAAATTGCAGCTTTTATTCCATGAAGTGTGTTGGACCAAAGGTTTCCAAATTGTTTTTAAAAGGACTTTCATTGTGGCAATGTCATGGCTAGGGTTGGGGGACCGTAGTCTTGCTCGACTGCCGCCTGTGCCGAATCCCAAACAACAGAACAGCGGGAGAAGCGTGTGACTAGAGGAAAATCCCATCCTCTGACTCGGTTCAGTAAGACAGCAGCAGAATGTCAAGTGCATGACAGGCGCTGAGAAGTGGAGCCCAACTGTAACGGGCTGGTCAGCACACTGGGCCACAGCCAGCGAGAGCGGAGCGGTCGGCCACAGACTCTGTCACAGCACCACCACGCTAAAAGTGCTCAAACACCCAACGCAGACTTATTCCTTATTTCTTTTGTTCAGCGACTGTCAAAAAATAACCTCAAAAGACAATGCAATAATTGTACGATATGTTACACTCAAACTCCCAGCACCTCAAAAAAACCTGAATATAACTTATACTGAAAAACGAATTGTCATAATAAAAGTATCATGCTGTGTAACGTGTAACGACAAAAAAAAATGTATTGGACAAAAATGCATAAATATCTCTAACATTTGCAACAAAAGAACGACAGAATAAGCACTGATGATAATTAGCTACTACCACTACCAAGATGAAAAAAATATGTTAATCAGGCATTGCACTTGAGGTAACAGAACAAAGACTCATGGGAAATAAAACACAAAAGAAATTGGAAAACCTGGAAAAAAAAAAAAAAAACCAACAAACATGCTCGAGCTCTTAGAGATCCCTGTCATGATGTTAATGGGAGGTTCCTGTATTGGTTCAGATGGTGAAATATTTGTCAGGGATCAGCTTGACAGGTGAACATCAGGAAGGCGTAGTCTGGGTTTATGACTGCAACCTCTGTCTCCTACAAAGACACACACACACACACACACACACACACACACACACACACACACACACACCACAAAGAGGAAAATGAACATTAAACATTGTTCCCCTGTTCCTTTACAGTGCACCAAAAGACAGTTCATGCTGTGTCACATTCACCTCTGGGTCCAGCCACTTGGGACCCCCTATGCCCCCTTTGCTCTTAAACGAAAGCTGAAGAGGTAATCCTTGGTTACGAGCCGTGGGGAATTTCCTCCTTCCGTCAGCATGCTCTCGCTATTCAGCGGCTCGGCTGAAATTTGACACTTTATTCAAACTGACTGATGTAGATTACAATTTCACGCATGGCATTTACACGGCTAGAGGTTTTACTGGAGAAAATCTGCCCAGCTTCCCCGCCCAGCTCTCGCACAAGCAGATCAATGTAGAGCGAGTCGCAGGGAGTCGGGGTTTCGGGGCCAGCCATCGTAGGTTGTATGGAAATCAGGCAAGCGTGCAGCACATAAATACACAGAGGTGTCAAATTAATTAGCATGACCAAACACAGCCAGGTGAGACAGGATGACAGCACACGCGTGCCTCGCAGATCTCTCGCTCTCCCAGACTGAGCTGAGCCGAAGACACGCATACAAATTGTGCAGCCGCTGCCCCAGTTCTCTGTACCCGAAACCAGTTGGGGGAAGAATGAACAACAGAACCAGCTTTTATTTACACTTCTGTCTGTCAGTGACCTTAATGACGTGCTAATTAACTGATACACCAGCTTTTCTGAAAACCTGCATTTTTATCATACAAACATATGCCTAAAAGCTATGCGAAAATGAATATTCTGAAAGACGTCTGGCTTCGAAACTGGTTTTGCTTCTTTGTAAACTGCACTCAAGTTCATAACATTTTGCTTGCACCTAGACACGTGAGTAAATTCTGAAGAAATCTCAGCATCGGCAGATATTCTTATTGTTCCTTTTTACTACTTTGTAAACTGACTTAACTGTTCAGAAGTTAACAGGATACACTGTTAGATGTAGTCCAGCAGTGTGCCTGGTGAGTCTGTGCAGGCAAAACACATTTAGCATTCTGCACACCAGTTTGCTTCGATTCCTCAAACCAGGCACCCAAGAGCTCCACTGAGCCAGGCTGACCACAAGAGCAAAACCAATGCCAAACCCAGACTCACCTACACACATGTACATACAACTCTGGCATTCTCCTGTCCACTCTCCTGTCCCATCTTTAAACTCAGGGGGCCCAAAAGTTAGCTTTGTAAACCAACTAACACTGTCTAAACTGGCTAAGGGAGTGTCTGAAGATACAGAATCCATTCATTTTCTGTGGGAGCCACTAATACACGGTACTGGGCAAGACAATGCTGACAAGACAACCTATCAACAGAGGTGGGCAGGGGAAAGGGTGGGATTTGGCTGCCATATGCATGTCATTTAGCACCACATTCAGACGTAATTACATAGGCCATCCATGATCTTGTCCTTCAGAAAACCCCCCCTGGATTAGTAATGCCACCTTTAGAAGCCTCTGTGAGAAGTATGAAAGAAGCAAATTAAATTTAACTTAATTAAACTTTAATGCAATTTACTACTTCATGGATTACGATTCAGGACTGATACTGAAACACGTTCTGAACGTTAACATAATCAATGTAGGTTCTCAGTAACATGGCATCTGGTCTTGTACAGGGGGCTGACTGCCTGCTGTTAGCAGGTTGTTCTGGGATGTCATGAAGTGAGGTTGTGTTCTCTAATCTTTACCTTCAGGAATGCTGAGTACCAATACAAGTCATAGGCTGTTGTGGTCTTCTCTCTCCTACCCATATGCTGAATGTGTGCTCATATGAATACCTTTGGGCCTGTTTTCTCTTGCTCAGTCTCTCTGCCTTCCTCTCATTCTGCCCTCACTTTATGCCCACAAATTGCATCTCATGTACAGTCGGACCCCTGTATCCACAGGTATTATGATCCGAGCTTTACCGCGGTAGGCTGAAAAAGCGGATAAGAGTGAACAACTTATAATAACCCTTTGTTAAGTCCTTAATCGTATTTGCTTTATGTTTCTGTGTCTGCGTGTCTCTTTAAACACTCGCAGGCCTGATAATGACTGAACTGAAGAACCAATGACGAGCCAAGACGTCAACAGGAAGTCTCCAGTTTGGGAAATAATAACAGCGATGTCCTGGAAGACACGCATTGCTCAGATGTAATTACTCATTTGTAAATATGTTATCACTTTTTCACTACCAAAATAGTGCATATTTTCTTCTTGGTTCGTTGTAGTGGATCGTCTTGTTTTCAGTGAAGTTACTTGTTTTATTATTCCTAATAAAACAAGTCTTGCTAAACTGAAAATTATTGTGCACTTTGACTACAGGACAGCACTTACTGTTAGCTGGATTCCCAGATACTGTCAACCTCGTTTTAATATGCACGTGTACTGTTACTCATCTGTAAGTCACTCTGGACAAAAGCATCTGCTAAATGAATAAATGGAAACGGAAAATGTAAACTCAAAATTTGTCATTATTGTCTACGCTACAGTTTCCCACAAGCACTCTGCACTGTCCCCATCAGCTTCCACCGTTACCAAAACAAAGGAGAAAAATCTGTATAAATCAGTACTTGCATTGCTTGGCGTGTTCTCTTGACCATGTTTATGCTTGCCTGTACAGTACACACTTGACTGGCGTGCGGTTTAAAAGTTATGAACTGTATATTTTTGTAATTTTTATGCTATTATTATTATTATTCTTTCCCTGCTGTTGACCGTGGTTAAGCAAATCAGCAGATACTTATTCAGTGGATACAGAGGTCCTACTGTATTGGTGTTACATCTTGTGTTAAAACACTGTCATGGAAAACGTAACTCCAAATTAGCATACTTTTGCCCATTACATTTTCTCTACATCCTTAAATATAGCACAAATTGTTTTTATAAATCAGATTAAAAGCACAGTATTAAGGTTAATACTGTAACATTGTTCCCAAGGATATTTTTCTCATAGGGAATTTCATTAGGCTGCACACAAATATTAACTGCCTTACAATTTCAGCTTCAGGTTTACACTTTCACGAATTTTTTTATTTAAATGGAAGGATAATATTCTGAACTGACCCCAGAGCAGTTCAGTCTGGTAGAACAGTGAATTGTATTTGCACGAGAGGCAGCCTTACAACATAAGAGCTCTGTCGTGCCCACCATCAAAGTGCCAAGTTTTTCATTTCGTTGTTTTTTTTTCCCCTTTTTGTTTCCCTTCCAAGAGCCTCTCTCGCTCCCTTCCTTTCTTCATTCGTTCCGGAAGAGCGATAGATTACAGGGGGGGTCGATGTTGCCGGTGAATAGAGCACAGAAGTATTGGTCTGTGCTCTGCTGACTGAGCGAAACACCGTGTCCTCTCTCTCCCACAGCCAGCAGCTGCCTCGTGCCTACTGTAGAAAGGTGTTCTCACAAGACTGCGGACAGCTATGACACACTGTACCTTTCCTCTGCGTTAAAAGCTAAACCGTGACCCCGAATAATTACCTCAGAGCATCTAGAGACATGTTACTACAGACCTTACTGTACTGTACACATTTTTTGTTATTCAGAAGAGCTGTATGTATCTACATACATTTACATAGACTGTATGCATTTACATACATTTCTTATCAGCCTCCTGCCATAGACGTGGAATATATTTGTGGGGGCGTTCATCTGTCTAACATGAAAAATATGTTTGGGAGAACAGTAGAAAAGGGTTGCGTGTGAACAGCACTAGAGTTTCTGCCACGTGAATCCTTTCCCTCTTCTTTGTTCCCACAGAGGTGGTGTGCACTCAGCCTGAAGGAGAAGTCGCCCAGCCAAAGGAAAATGCTGCGGTGGTATGTCAGGAAACTGTGAGGGACCAAAAGAGTAATTACGCTAAATCCATATTTATTAGTCCCAGAGGTCCACTCGTGCGAATCGGACACCACCAATCAGACGCCCACATGCACATTTGTCTGGGTCAATGCTACACATACCACCCGCTGCGCCGTGCCCTCCGTGCATCCCCCTCCGGCCATTTGCACTTTTTTGAAAGTAAATGACATCCTGCCTCCCCCTGCTCCTACCCTCTCAACACACCGGCTGTAGCGTGCTGCCCCCACCCCACGCCTATCTGTCACAGAGCGGGCCCTTTGTTGAGCAGCAAACCAGGTCAGCCAGAATGCCTAACACCCTGTGATGTCACTCAGCCTAGGCTGGGATTGATGGCATCACTGGTACTGTTCCTGGGAGTGAAAGAGCGAAAGGGATATACTCCTTAATTAGGCTGGAAGGATGAGAACATTCTCCCTCCGAAAAAGTGACAGAACAGCACGACAATGACAGTGACACATGTCAGTGTGGGATTTCACCCCCTCTGCCAAACATAAGAAGTGACTTCCAGAACAGATGGTTAACGGTTCTTAAAGTACATCGACACCAAAAATAGGCATTAGAAGCCAGACTTACATGAAAAAACGCCTTTCTCCTGTCAGCCAAGGTGTTTCTGCATGTAGCTGTTGCAGATTTAATTCAATTATAACATTCTAAATTGGTGATCCCCCCTTCTTTAAAACTCACCAGTCACAAAAATTAGCTGTTTAGTAACAGCAGTGACCACTTAAGCAAGTCATGATAATTAAGCAACAATACGACTGAAGTTATATGCTTAATATGCAATCGATACGCATTTCCACTGTTGTGTAGGTTGCTCTGTATTCTCCTGTGGTGAGACTGCTGGAGACAGCAGGTCTGAAAGTGACCACACTAATCACACCCAATGACTGCTAAAGCATCTTTAGAGATGACTACCAATGCCATAGCCTTGTCTCCTGGAGTTCTTTGAACGTCAGACACGGATGTGAGCCACAAGCGTGCCTATATGTGTCGGAGCAGGGCGCTTTACAGCAGCTATTTCTGCTCCACTCTTCTCTGTTCCGCTTCATCCTCCTCTCGAGGAGAGCGAAAGCGGCAGTTCCAGCTGCGTCCCTGCACCTCGCACTTCACTCCGCAGCCTGTTAATCACCTGTGCCATGCTACAGTTTGTCTTCAAGACCCTTCTTTATAATAATGTAATGAAATTTGTCATTTATATGTCATGTCCTGACCAGCAACAGTGTGAAGGCCTACCATTTCTGGATTCTAGTCTGAGGTTTATGCTTGTCTAGATCTCCACATGCGTGTGCGCGCACACACACACACACACACACACACACACACACACACACACAAACAAGGGCACGGACGCACACAAACACACAGAAACTACACAAATGGAACATGGAAACTACACTGACGCACTCATACGTATGCACTCCAGCAGGAAGCTACGCGTTTGCACACATCTGTGCTTTGGTGGCCAATGATAACATTTCATTTCAGGAAATAGTACAATTACAGTGATAGCATATTAAGGACTCCACCTTAAGTTCCACCTTGTCTAACGGTCTTGCAAAGGAACGTTAGAGAGACTGACTGTGTCCCAATACTACTGCTTGTTGCTGTTCTACTGGTTTGGTGGTGTAGTACTTTAAGGTGAAGTTAAACCAATCTGTGCAATACAGGTTGTTGTCGACTTACGACCTATGCGACTTATGACTGTTCGACTTTATGACCACAATTGTGACCGGTATGTCTGGTGAGCGTTGCCCAGTTGGGCGTATGAGCATATGACAGATTCACCCAGTTCCTGGCAGCATTAGCAGTTCTGCATGCAAAGATCAGTATAAGATCAGCCACGGTACAGTGCACTTCCTCTGTGTTCGTTTAAAGGAGTTTGAATAAATTTTTTGCACATTTTGAAGGAATGGACCCAAACACTGAACAATTTGCAAGATTTGAACGAATGGCACATGATGCATTTCGTCTGTATCGTGAAATGTACAAAGAGAGAATGAAACAAATAGTTCAGACAAAGCTCACAAAATAGACTACCCCGAGCGCTGCCCCAGCTGCAATTATTAAACCAATTGTACTATAATACTGTGTAATACTGTATGCAGTGTTTTTGCAATTATTTCATATTATTAAACTAAATGTACTTTAGTATACTATACAGTGTTTGACTAAAACCTGACGAACGCAGCCCCAGCTGACGACATCAGTGATTATCATTATGTACTGTAGTTTTTTGCATAGCAGGACTTACGACAAGATCGAGTTACGACCGGTCGTTCAAAACTGATCTCGGTCATAAGTCGACGATGACCTGTATTGTGATTTGTTTGACAGAGGGAATAAAAACTGCCACTTAACAGAAAAAGAAAAATTTAAATCTTGACACTTTTAAAGCAACCATAAAGGTGAAGGTAAATCATAACAGTCACTAAATGCAAAAATCCCAAATCACATGTGTAGAATTCTATTGTAGCAGCAGGGCTTACAAATGTTAATTTGATCTTAAGTGTAAAAAAAAATGTAAAGAAATACAATTTGGTCTAGTTTATATCAAAACTATTGATCCACACATATGTGGAAATCATTTGTACAGATTGATGATGGAAGATGACTTTTAAACAGGATGTGGAGAGGTAACTAAACAAACAAACAGGCTACAACCTAATGGCTGATAAATAATAATGTGTTTACAAGATTTCCAAATGGCGACATTTCTCGTGTTTGATTCCGTTCCCAGCAAAAATCTTCTGCCACAGTTCATAATAACTGACTGCCTTACTGCTATTGTGTGATTTTATTACCAGCCTCACTTAAGAGAGCTCTCAAGGATAAATGGGTTACAAGTGGAGATGAAACAGTGTGAAAATTTAACATCACGATTACAGAGACCAAAATTATCATGGTTATCAGTGTTACTGCAGTATTGTTAAAATATTCTGAAAATGTTCAAAAACCAAAACACGACCACACTTCAGACTTGGTCTTCTTATCTCCGGAGCACTGTCACTGCCTTCCGCCAAGTTTTCACTGACACAAAACAAATCAGCGCTGCACACTGCGCCTGCATCCAGGAAAAACCCGCTAACTTTTATTAATGCTGGACAGTATTTAACCCTTCAGCGGGGAGTGTTTCCAAAACATGGAAACCAACCACTGTTTCAGTCAGTCAGTCAGTCATCTTCTATTCTGCTTCATCCTGTTAAGGGTCGCGAGGAAGCCTGGAGCCCATCCCAGAACACATAGGGCGCAGGACAGGGGACACCACTGTTTTAATGATAATTTAAAATTAAAATTTGAAACTATAGTACTAACTGTCCAGAATGTTCCTATGGTTTACTGTGAAACTGGTAACCATTTCATCCCTAGTTAGAAGTTATACATTTGAAATTAACAATGTGGTAAGATTAATCAGTATCTTTATATGGTCCAGATTTTTACACCTGAGAACTTTTAGGTATATGTTAATGACAAAAGAGAAAAAAATTCAAGAAAATGAGAATCGGGCTGGCGTCTCATTAATAGGGCCACGGTGAAATGAATTCAGTTGGATTTGGCTCAGGAGATTAGCGAATGATTACCTCCTGCTCACTTGCTCTTGCCCACTTTATTATTGCTTTTTAACTGCATGATTCAGCTCTCTGGGGATCAAAGAACTGCTCCGGGTCAATATACATACACACCCATACTCTGCTGTCCATACACTCACTATCTGCATATCAATGTCAATACCATGTTCCCTTACCCATTGCTACAGTCCTGCTTACACATACTGGTCATTCAGTCCAATTGCTGTGAATTCAGACCTGGTTCATACATGCAATGGAAAAACAATGCTTAATATGTTTCACATAGACTCCAAAGACTTGTCTGCAACCACTGAAAATATGTATATATACAGTGGAGATCAAAATTAGAGAACAACCTACAATTTCCTAAATTTCAAGGTTACTGTTTAGTCCTATTTGAAATTATCTACACAGCAGTAAAAGAGCAGTTTTTGTAGGCATATTTCATGAGTTACATATATTTTGAAGTACAAAATAAAAAAAACTTCTATGAGATTAAAAAAAATAAAACACTGATCAAAATTAGAGAACACTTTCAAATATCTCCCAGTTATTGGTGTTAATCGGGCACCTGGTGCTAATTTCTTTAATTATCTGACAAACCCTATTTAACTGGCACCCTAACTTTCCAGTTTTCACTGACTTTGCAAGATGGTGGGCTGTTCTAAAGTGACTGAAACTCTCAGGCAGCAGGTTGTCCAGATGAAGGCCAAAGGGATGACCCTTTCAGCCATAGCAAGAGAAGTTGGTCGTTCCAAATCTG
>JABJVR010003164.1:0-16308 GCA_025773905.1 Chitala chitala | reverse complement strand
ACCCATTGAGGTGTTAGTGACGATGCTGTGGTACCTCAGAGGGAAGCATATGGCCACAAACCTGTCATACGCCAGAATAGTAAGTGTGAGAGACTGCATAGAGAAGAAGAAAAACACAAAAAACATGTTGGTCATGCAGGCCTCATAACTGATTTCCTTAGTGTTAAATAGGAAGGTTTCTATTAATTTAGGGATAATTGCAGTGCTCTCCCCCAGGTCAGATAACGCTAATGTAAAAACTGCCATGTATTTTGGCGTGTGTAGACTACGAATTACAAAAATGATTGTCATAAGAAATAGGTTACCCAGCAAAGTGGCAGCATAACAGAAACAGAGGAATATATAGTAGTAATTGACATGGGGAATGTTTGTAAAGCCGTTAATGATGAAGAAGGCAGGATGCACAAAGGCACTGGTGTTCAGGGACGACATCACAGCAGGTCGACAGATTAGGTGTTCAGTGAAGTTCTCTGATGTATAATACAAAAATATTAATTTTTAATTATTGTTGCAGTTATTGATATTATTTCTTACACGTAGTCCTTTTGATGTTTGAAACTGGACTTTTAAAAGGTAAACATTTTTAGTTTGTTATTGTTGGTTTGTTGGATATTTCTTTTACTTTAAAATAAACCAATCTGCATAAAGATGGAACCACAAAATGTAATAATTATTACAAAATTAATGTTCATTATAATGTGCAATTACACACACACTCACTCACACACACACACACACACACACACACACACACACACACACACACACACCACAGTTTTGCTCATCAATTTACCCATTACAACTAATTGCGGTTTCAACCTAAAATTTAATCAATAATTAACCCATAATTTAATAATTATGTTTGTGATCAGTGAACATTTACTGTTTCATATAAATTATATTTTTCTGGTTCTCAGTGTTACTAATATAATAAATGGAAAGTTTTGTAATGACCATTATTTTAATCTGAGTACACATACCAAAAAAAAAACATATTTCATTTGACCAGTTGAGTTTTATCAGAATGGTGAATATATTAAAAGTTTTGCTAGTGGTAAGGAAGTTATTGGACAGGACTGTATCTAACACACATTTGAATTTTGTATACCAGAATAAAAAGACAGATATGCACACAATGCAACCTGTTGTAAAAGTCACATCAATGTGTCCCTCACACTTAACCCACCTGTACTGCAGAGGTCAGTATTCTGCGTGTGAATCAGCGACGGTATGTCCTTCAGTGAAGAGCCAAACCATACACCATGTCATATGATGAAGTTCCTCCTCATTTTTAAGTCAACATAAAATGGGTTTGCAAAATAATATGGTCACTTTTATACCTGCAGTTTTACAATATTTGCATGCATGACATCACATGTTTGACTAATTTACATATTTGACGTGTGTCATTACCGCACTCTTCAGTGCATGGCAACAATGTGTTTTTTACACTCTTCAGTTATATTATATGAGAGTAACTCATCTAACAACCTCTCTGTGTCTCGAACATTAACGTAGTGAAGGTCGGTATGATATAACTTCCTCTGTGTATTTGTATTAAGAATGGAATCAGCAATCAGTTGACATTATTTCACAAATTGTTTGAAGTCAGCTGTACAGTTTTAGTTAACCTTTTCTCAGAAATGATTCTGTTGTTCAGGTATAAAGAGCTTGTGCCACGCCCTTTCATTAGCGCTCACCGGTTTAAGAATGAGTGCGTGCCTGCATGAGTGCGTGCCTGCATGAGCGTGTGCGTGCCTGCATGAGTGCGTGCGTGCCTGCATGAGTGCGTGCCTGCATGAGTGCGTGCGTGCCTGCACGAGTGCGTGCGTGCCTGCACGAGTGCGTGCGTGTCTGCATGAGTGCGTGCCTGCATGAGTGCGTGCGTGTCTGCATGAGTGCGTGCGTGTCTGCATGAGCGTGTGCCTGCATGAGTGCGTGCCTGCATGAGCGTGTGCGTGCCTGCATGAGCGCGTGTGCCTGCATGAGTGCGTGCGTGCCTGCATGAGTGCGTGCCTGCATGAGCGTGTGCGTGCCTGCGTGAGCGCGTGCGTGCCTGCGTGAGCGTGTCCGTGCCTGCGTGAGCGCTCCTCTCTTCCTTTGTGTCCCATTATGCTAGCTGACCTGGCTACCCTTCTGTGTTCTCAAACCCTCGTTCTCATCTAGGACCGCCTTTGCCTGACAAACGAACCTCTGCCCAATAACTGGATATTCCTTAAGCTTGCTGGAATGTACCTTGATTTCTTCGCAACATAAAAGCTCTGTACTTTGCAAACAGGATTTTTTTCTCCCAGTCTGTGTCTGTACGTGTTACACGTGTCGTCCTTTCATGGTAACGTGTTTCCATTTACAGAGAGTTGAACATGTCAAATGGTTTATTAGCTTCTGCTAGTACGTTCAGTGGGCATGCTGACACTTGACAAATAACAAGAGAGCACGTGACAAGTTTTGGAACAGAAAAGTATCTAAAAATGGGACTTAGACAAAAGATAGCATGGTGATGTGGTTAGCACCATTGCCTCCCGTCTCTGGGCCTGGGGCTCAATTCCTGCCTCAGATCTGTGTGTGGCGTTTGCATGTTCTCCCTGTGCTTGGCAGGTGTTCTCTAGTTTCCTCCCACAGTCCAAAGACATGCAGGTTAGTGGTAGGTTGGTCCCCTGCCCTGTACCCTGTGCTCCCTGGGATGGGCTCCAGGCTTTCTGCAACCCTGAACTGGATAAGGTGGTATAGCAAATGGATAGATGGGACTTAGAGAAACACTTTTTGCATGAGAGGTTATAACATCCTAGCACAGAATAGGAACAGATAGACAGATAGATAGCATTTATATGTAGTTCTGCAAACCAAAGACTTAAACTTTAAGTAAAATGCCAGAGGTTTTTGTAGAATAAGCAATGACATCAGTTGATGGTTTATGGTTTATGCATTGCATGAGATCAACTTCCTTTTGGCTTCTGTCATCCATGTTTATCAGTAAATACAAAACAGGTCAAATGATGCATAAACAGGAGTGACCAATGTGGACACTTACAGTCTGAACGTGTGCCTTCTTCTGCTTATAAATTCAGCCATGTGCTATTTGATATAACATGGAACATACATACTAATAAAAAACACATGTAAGTGATGAGATGAAGTGCACTTTGTACACTGAACAGAGCCACAGGGTCACTTTTCATTTTAAAACTGGATGGCTAAAAATTGGCAGAACAACAGGAGAAAGACTGTTTAAATGGAATGTGGAGTTCGAGCAACCATGACTGAGTCTTTCATATCCAGAAATGAGTCCGGTTTATATGTGGCTGAATTCAAAGAAGTTTTATTTGAGGCATGTCAAGACACTGTGCGAAAATGAAATGCTGATAAATGTAATATAAATGTAGAGTTTTTTTACATTTAGTTTGAATTGTCATGTGGACATACTGTTCCATCTTAATTGATATGAAAAGCCCATGTCACTACTGTCGCATGTGACATGCTGTATAATGTCTTGTCCAGGTAACTGGCTCATGGCACACGCCAATTGCAATAAATGTACTGGAGACAGCAAAAATTTGCTGATGAAACAAATTCATGGGTGGGCCTGAATGAGGCTTTCCACTATAAATAAAGGATGTCGTGGAAAAAAAATTTAAATTACTGGTGGCAGAAATTAATATCTCGCAATAAGCCTCATTCAGTTCAATTCAATTCAATTTATTTTTATATAGCGCCTTTCGCAACAATGTGCCTCAAAGCATTTTACACAGGAAATTGCAGATATCGAAGAATTAATATAAACAAATGAAGCCAGACAACAACGGAGGAGAGGAACCAAAAACTCTGCAGTGTGGAGAAAAATAACCTCTGGGGGCCCAAGGTTGACTGGCTGCCCAGCCCCCCCGGGTATGCTCGTCAGGGTAAATGTACGTTATATCAACACCTGGTTCAATTCTATAGCTGCTGTTAGGTGCTATAAAAATAAAGGTGGATTTGATTTGACAGAGAAATCTGCTTATTCATTTAGTTGGACTAAACACGGAGTCTCAAGGTTACTACGAACCCTTCTACCTGTGTACGGTCTGGCTGGTACACCTGCCAGAACATGTTACAGACACACAAACACACACTGTATCTGCCAATATCCACATTTAGAGAAGCACCACTAGAATCATTACAGTCAGGTTAGTAACTGTGCCAAAGTGATCATTACATGTCCCTGAGATGTTTTCTTATGATTTTTTGAGTTCTGAAAGGAAAGCACATGGCTGTGGCTCTGTCACATGCTAGAACAGTATGAGTGAGAGAAACACATTAAATCCTTTGCTAAACAGACTTTACAGAATTTTACCCATGCATTTTAAAGAAAAGTCTCAATTATAAAAAAGTCTCTCTGTCTTAAGTTAGCTACAGCCAAGTTAGAAAAATATATGTTTTGGAGTGTGAAGACTGTAATCTAGGTAGATAATTGTCATTAGAAATATGTTTCCTGCCACAGTGGTAACACAACAGAAACACAAAAAAAGCAGTAATTGACATGGGCGATGTTTGTAAAGCCACCGATGATGAAGACGGGACTAACAGTCACTTGTTCAATTTGTGGAGGACATCTCAGCAGGGTGGGTCTCACTGTCAAAGTGTTTCTCTAAACATCACTGAAGGTGTAAAAGTTGCTACTTTTTCAGATTACATTACTGATATTATTCATTCAAATATTTTACATGCAAAATGAAATGTCAAAAATGTAATAAAAAATGAAATTTTCCTTTTTAATTCTTGCTATGAGTTGAACAGGTTCAATTTCAAAATTGACTTATTCTCACGAAACAGGAATAATATGTTGCTTATAAAAATGTATTTTAATGCATTTATAAAAATACAATGTTTTTATTATTATTTGCAGGAATGTAACAAAATGAGCTCACTGACAAACCTTATGAGGTCTTGCGATGCAAACTGACAGAATTGTCATGTAGCCATAGAAGCAATGATACCCTTGTGTCTGTTCCTCCTGAACATTTTCTTTACAAACTCCTTGATCTCAGCTGTGTTCAGGGAGTACACGATGGGGTTTAACATAGGGGGAATAACAAATGACAATGATGTGTTGATTATCCTCACATTGGGGTGAATGGATACAGACAGAGCTGCCATGTAAATTCCAGCTAACGGGATGTAGAATACAGCAACCAATATGAGGTGAGAAAAACAGGTTTTTAAGGCTTTTAAACGTCCGTCCCATGATGCAATTTTGAACAGTGACAATAAAATACATGTATAAGATAAACCAATTAAAGCCATTGGTAGATACATGAAAGCCACAACATCAACTAATGAATTTACTCTGTGTATGTAATTTTCATTGCATGCAATTCTAGAAATAACTTCTGGGTCACAGAAGAAACTGTCAATCACAGATGTTTCACAGAAAGACAGCCTGCTAAACAATACCATCATAACCGACATAAGCATTAAAACCACAACCAAACACATTAGGATTAAAACACCCATTGAGGTATTTGTCACGATGCTGTGGTACCTCAGAGGGAAGCATATGGCCACAAACCTGTCATAAGCCAGAACAGTGAGAGTCAGAGACTGCAGACTGTAGAAGAAAAACACAAAAAACATGCTTGTCATGCAGGCCTCATAACCAATCTCTCTTGTGTTAAATAGGAAGGTTTCCATTAATTTAGGAATAATTGCAGTGCTTTCTCCTGAGTCAGATAAAGCTAATGTAAAAACTGCCATGTATTTTGGGGTGTGTAGGCTGCGAACTGCACAAATTACTGTCATAAGAAGCAGGTTACCCACCAAAGTGGCAATATAACAGAAACAGAGGAATATATAGTAGTAATTGATATTGGGAATATCTGTAAAACCATTGATGATGAAGAACGCAGGACGCACAAAGGCACTTGTTGAATTCAGGGACGACATCACAGCAGGTTGAGTCTTGCTTTCAGTTAGGATTTCAGTGAAGTTTTCTTATCTACAAATAGAAAATGAGTTTATTATATTCTCAGTTATTGCATTTACTCAGTTTTTAAACATAAAAAAATGACACCTAAAACCTAGTTCCAATAATACCTGAAACCTAATTTGCTATTGGCCCCTGTTTCTGCCATTCATTAATTGTGACAATTCAAATACAATTAGTAATGACAGGTTTGAAATAAAGGCCTTGATGAATCATCCATACATTTTCTGCTATAGTTAGAGAGACACTGTAATGTGCGCTTTATAATTATGTTACTGATCATAAAGCACAAGAGTCTCAATTTTAACTTTCAATAATTTAAAACAACTAAGCACAGACAAATTATCAAAGAGAACGAGAATAAGGAATGATGTAATTGATACTTTATTAAGACTGTGGGCAAATTAAATTGACTGAATTGGCTGAAACAAAAACCTGCACCACTGGCACCCCCACAGGACCGTGGTTGGCCACCCCCACACGAAACACAAATGCGAAATGTGTTAACCTTTAAACATAAATCCCTGTTAATCATGTTTCAGATACTGAAAATAAAAGCATCTACATACAGTTCTCTAAAGCTGTGTAAAGTTCACGTAAACTGGGTAATTTGTTATTGTTGATATAAGAAATGTTCGTTTTTGTAATTGCTAATATAATTATATAAATAAATAATAAATATAAATAATAAATATAAAGTAATTGTTTAACCTGTGTATCATCTCTAAGATTTTTCATGTTGTCAGACACATTTTCTCTAAATGATAAACATTTTTGAAAAGAAACACATATGACTTATGTGTAACAAAGGAATATGACAGGCGTGCTCACATACTAAAACCAGTTATAAAAGTTACATTCAAGTATTCCTCACACTTACTCACCTGTGCTGCTGAGGTCAGTGTTCTGCATGTGAATCAGCAGCAATTTATTCTTCCGTCAGAAAGGAAAACCTGCACCATGTTATGTGATGAGGTATTTCCTTATTTTTAAGTGAACATAATATGCTCACTGGAAAATATGGACACTTTTATACATGCGGCTCGACACTATTCAGCATGACATCAATTAATTAATATGTATATATTTTAATGAGTTATTATCATACTCTGCAGTGCATAATAATGATGCAGAGAGCCACATCTCTCCTGTGGTTTTTTCCACTCATTTGGACATTAACACCGTAATGGAGGAAGGTTTACTCATTTCGTTGTTCATTTGTGTTTAGACAGTAGTCAGCATTCAGTGGTCAATATTGCACTAAATTAAGTAAGTATCACATTTTTCATGTACATAGCATGCATATGCACATAACGAACATGTAAATACAGACCGCACTTGTACGCATGTGCATGGTAGCAAACAAATATATCTCAAAACAAAACCAACAACTGTTAGCTGAGAACATTACAATAATATTACGTTATTGAAATTTCATTCTTGGTATAAGACACAAGGATATCCTGTATTATAAGAAATGTTGTAAATTCTGGCAGCAGTCTTGTGACATCATCATCATGCCAAAGGTCAAGTGGGATAAAGTTTGAGCATGACCATGTGTTTTATATTGGTGGCTTGGATAGGATTAACCTCACAGCTGTTCTTTTTATAAACAGCGATGAATCACATGACAGAAACAAGGGTACGATAAACAGAAAATTTGGAAAGAATCGGTGTCAAAAAGTGAAAACAAGGTTAAAAAGATTGTAAAAAAACATGACAAGCCGAAATCCTCACTGAACCCTGTAGGTGTTAAAGTATTTAAGCTATGGGTCCAATAACATTCTCTCTGCAGTAATAAATGATCACTGTCCCCCTGTGGAGTGTGTACAACTTCTACACCCATATATTTCACTTCTGGCACATTGTGCTTATGACTGGAGACATGTTTGGTGACTGGTAACCTATCATCAGTTTCCTAATAGAGCATTTGTGTTCACCAGTTTGAGTCTTCAAGGCTCCTTTTGTTTTGCCTACGAACAAAAGGACAAATCAACAGATAAACAGCAAAGTTCACACTTCCCATTCTATTCTATTCATTTCTATTCTATTTTTAGCTTGTAATTCTTTTCACATAATATCTAGTTTTATTTTAAGCAGTGCCAAATTTTAGAGAGTACTTATTGCAATTATGGTTGTATATAAATTCCAGAAAAGGAATAGTTAGGTGAATCAAAAGTACATTTGACAGACCAGAGCTAGGTGACTGATTCTGCTGACAAGGTGTGTCCCACTCACTTTATAGGAGGTTAACCATCAGAGGTTGCTTCAGTTGTTGTGCACACGGAGGAAGGGTTTTGCCCCAAAACGTTTGTGCCTGTTATTTCTGATTTAAAGTTCATGGTTATTGGAGTGCTCTCCTCTTTATTTCTGAGTAATATTATGTTGTCATATTGTAGTTCTACAATTGTAACAAAACCGACTTGAGAGACTGTAGGTACTGGACCCTTTCACAATTGATAGAACACAAGTCCAAATCAAAAATCCAAAACACAAGTTTGTAAAGCCAGGTGGTAATTTGAACATCCAGATGAGCAGAACAGAGACAACACAAGAAAAAAGAATCAGTGATACTTCTGTATTATAGCAGTTATACACATCTGAATACAAAATCAGAAGTCAAAGGAGACAAACAAGACTTTCTGGTGACTTTTGATTATGTGATCATTTAGAAAAAGCCAGAACATTAGTCATGCGATTCTCACAATGACAGTAATGATGATGATTTAACCCCATCCAGCAACCAAGCAAATGAGAAATGGCCTGGGTCAGTATTGGAAATGATTAAGAACAACTAGTCTTTTGACTCAGAGAGTTAAGCTCTCACAAGTGACATTTCTATTGGTGAATATTAAACTCATATTTAAAATGAAAGCGCATGTTTTGCCCTACCTAGTTGAAGGTACCAACTCGGAAGACAGCGAACATCTACAACATCCAAAAAGTGCAGACAAAAACCTGTTTGCCACTAATGTTTATGGAAGCTGTTCTTATTTTGTCAAACTTGGGAAAATTTACATTTACTAATTTAGCAGACGCTCTTATCCAATGCAACTTACAACATTTCACATACATGTTACAATGACCTAGCGCTGAGTGTCTTGGTCAAGGGCACCCCTGGTGACCTGGCTGGGACCCCTGGTGACCTGGCTGGGATTCAAACCACAAGACCTTCACATTCCAGCCTGACAGTCTACCTACTAAATCAACAGGCCACCAAAAATTAAGTTATATAAGTAATCTGAAACGCATCTGTGTTATTCCCTTATATATAAGGAGATATGCAGTACTTCCAGGAGATCTGTTATGCACTTTAGATGTAGTAAATCTATATCCAAGCATATGCCACCAGGATTGCCTTGCGGCTCTTGGTTACTTTTTAGATGAAAGGGATACAACACATCATCCTACTGTTTTTTAGTAGAATTAACCAATGAAATTTTGCATAAAAATTGCATTAAAATTATTTTGTTTCAGTTTTTGTTTTGTTTCTGGTGGCCAGATCCGAATTACGGACAACACAGTTATGTACCTTTAAACCCATAGTTGGTAAAAATCCTTGTTTAAATTGTGTTCATTGCCAAGGTTTTATTAAAAGTGATCATGTTGGTCATCCATCTACTGGACGCATCTTCAATGATAGAAGTCGTATTACTTGAGATGAATAGAGATCAATTATTGTTACGTAGAGAATGTTATTGGATCCACACCTTAAACACTGTAGCTCCCCACGGTCTTAATGAGGATTTGGATCGGTCTTGTGTGTCGGTAGTTCGTTGTTGACATTGTTGTCAGCGCACTTCCTGTTTCCCATCCTTTTGTTCGCAGTCATGTGACTGATTGTTGTGCATACAAGGAGTTGTCATGATATTCTTTTCAGGTGATCACACACTGAAGCAGGACTGTTTATATAAAACATCGGTGTTTGTTTAATCATCCACATAAAAAAAAATAAATAAATTCATGGTGTAGTGAGTGCCGTCCTTTTCCTTTTTTGAAAATTTTCCCTTATATACAAACAATATAAAAACGCATCACTAAGAATTTTGCTTTCATTTGCTGTTTTCATTAACTGAACACAATAAGAACTTCTAGTGGTTTTAACAAAGGTTTAATACAAAGAAAATTATGCATCTTCTTGCTGTCTCAGACAGTTTCTTCACTTCATTTTGAACTTCTGATTTTGCCTTTCTGTTCTGAAATATGCCTCCTGTCATACTACTCTGATTTCATTAATCTGGTATTTAGTGACCATTTAGGGTGGTTGCTAGCAGTTACTATGGTAATTATTATTATTTTTTAAATTATTTTAAGCGCCAGTGTAAAGGAAACTGTTGTGTAATGAGCATTATTGTGCAGATTTTCAACATGCAAATAACATCCATATTATTCTCATAAAAATGCAATCTTCACAAAAAAAGAAAAAAAAAAATCACATTCAGTTACTGATTGGACATGGAATGAAAAGGAGCAGTAAAGGTCAGACTGCTTTTATCAGCTCACCGCCCAGGTGGAAGTTATCAGCTCATTAGCACAGGGTTGGCTGCTCACACAGGTACATGTAGTCAGGCCCTAATACAGGGACTAGAACTGGGCTACATGTGTCACAAATAAGATCTTTATTATGGTCTGTAGTTACATTTTAAAATTGGGTGTTTTTTTATTATATAAAAAACAAATATTAGAGTCAATTACAAAGAAGTCGGTAAAGCAAATGGATGGATGGATAGATGGATTGATGGATGGATGGATTGATTGATTGATTGATTGATTGATTGATTGATTGATGGATGATGGATGGATTGATGGATGGGTGGATAGATGCATGGATGGATGGATGGCTGCATGGCTGCATTTATTTATTCTAAAACAGCGTAGTGTTGTGACTCCAGTATAGAGCGTAGCTCACAGAACAGGGAGGCTTCTGACAGGAAGCGTTAAGGAAGAAAAAGCTTTGCATGTCTCAATTAACAGCCCACCAAAGTTTATAAGGCCTTAGAAGACCCATTGAAGATTTATTCTCACAGAAATGTAGGGATGTGTGTATTTAAAATGTAATTAATTTGTGTTATGTGTGGGTTGTTCTCAGCAGATATATTTTAAGTGTGTGTGGCTGAGTTTGTGAATGGAATCAGCAAGGTCAAAGGTCACCATTGTTCTCAGTGACTTCTGTGATGGATCACCAGACTGTCTGAATAAGATAACCCTTCCATACTATAAAAAGACAATGTATGGCCACTTGGAGTTCCTACATGTAGGAAAACTGCATGCTGTGAAACACCTACACACAATTTAAAAGTTGTGAAAACTAATGTTAATAGTTACAAACAAGTATAGAGATTATTCCTTTACCCACATCTGACCCTTGATAATGCAGTTTCAGACCACTGTTGCATCACCTCTAATTACAAACGTACTCGGGATCGTGGGCCCAATTACATGTCAATTTTCAGATGTGCGCCCTGTGCTCAGGTGTAAAACGCTTCATGTAAACTCTGCTAATGATGACTTTCACCCTTAATGCTGGGCCCTCAGGTGATGGGTGATGGCTAATTGCCTCTCTGGGAAGGACACGATTTCCCTGCTTGTCACTTTGTGGCCCTCATGGTTACAGTGACATCAGACAAGGCCGGCGCAGTTCACAGGTAAACTGTTATCGTAGAGCAAAACATGAAACGCAAAACTGAAAACATCACTTGGAAAATGTGCATCTATGACAAAATTTATTTTCTGTTATCTTTTGATTGAAAAGTGGAAAACAAAATAAGTGACACCATACCCATGTGACCTGGCAAACAATGTAAATAAATTCAAAGAAGGGATTTATAAATTCTTCATGATAATATCATGAGCATAATGTAGAAATGGTCAGATGTTTTATTAGACAAAGTCAGTTGAAATGTGTTTCTTCCCTTCATTTTAATGTCTGCATCACTGCTTTTTGGTTGTCTGCAGTACCAGAGACACATAACTTAAAGAAGAAAAGAGCCGAGTACTCCACTCTTACATGTCAGCTGATCACACTTATTATTTTAAACGTCTGTTAAGCAAATGTATTTATTGCTGCAAAGATAGTTTGTGTATTGATAAAGCTTTTACAAAAAATAAGTCACACATTAGTCTAATCCAAGCGTCTTCCTCATTCTGTGGCTCAATAAGTGAATAAGAGCCTTGTACTCTACTGCACTGCTAAGTGAATGCATTATAGCAGCACTGAGTCCACAGGGCTGCCCGCTGCCCCTGAGAGTATTAGGTAGGTCTGTCAGCCTTTAACAACTTTACTCCCATAAGTAAACAGCCAAAAGCTCAGAAGGCTTCGCCTCAGGAAAGATGAGTTACGTACTTAATAACTCATTAATAATCTAATCATGTCCTGTCTGTGTTTTCTTTACTCCAAGGGACAAGCCTGGGATGTTGAAATTAATTCCTAATGTTAATTAACCTGTTACCTACAAAGCAACACCAGGTGTGTTTATTTGTCACGGTGGATATTTACTGTATTAGAGGAACTGCTTTGTTATGCTGGTAAAGTATGAAAAGGTGAAGTACCATAGAAATCTAAACTAAAGTGATGTTGTTTAAGTGAAGTATATACACAGGGCAAGTACGCACTTTAACATGTATTTGCTAGTTGTGACAGCCATTATCTTTATGAAAGGACAGGATCTTGAAAGACATACAGTTTAACTCAGACCATTGAGAAGTACTCATAATTAATTACAACATAAATTAAATGTTTAAGTAATTTAAATGGGCTACCACTCACAAACAGATAGATTTTCACAATTTGAAGCAAACAGAATTTACTATGGCAAAAATAACTGAACAACATGTACAATGACATACTTGCATAAGACAAGATAACTCCAGTTAAGGTAAATGGTACGATATGAATAGTGCTGTATTAAATACTGAAATTATATGATTAAAAAAACTGTCATAACTGTCATGTGGCACAATGGTCCATGGTCACAAACGTAACTGTTAACTATGGGTTTACAAACCGACAGCATGGCGGACATCGCTGACACAAAAGAAGAGGTAAAGTATGTTGACTGTCCTGAATTTGCCATAAAATGTAAGTACCTTGCCACATCAGAATGCAGATGAATGGCATATGTGGTAGCCAGAAAGCACATGTAATGGTCCTCAGGCAGAACTAGGTTGCCGGTGCCTGTCTGGATACCTCCATTGTTGGTGTGATGTGATGCTATGTTTACCTAGCAAGATTATCAGGCCTTATAAGTTCCTGGTCTGTCCCTGGTATCTCAGTAGTCAATGGTACATATTGGTATATTGCACATTAAATAATTATTTTGTGTTATTGTTTCTCTGTTTATTCCTCAGCAGAAATATTTTAGTGCATGTGGATGGGCTGTTGAGTCTCACCAGCATTCTCAGCGACTCTTGCAATGGATCTACAGACTGTCTGTCTGAATAATACAACCCATGTATACGTGGATAATTGTATTGCCAGTTGGACTTGGACACAGAACATCTCACACTTCATTTCCACATACCTCTATTTATTTATGTGTGAAAACTAGAGCTAATACTAATACTCAATTTTTCATATAAAGCATCATTTTCAGATGATTCATTTCCCCACAATAATGTAATTACAGACCACTGTTGCATCACCACTGGCTACAAAAATACACGGAGCCTTGAGCCCAATTAAAAGTCAATTCTCAAACATGAACCTGGTGCTCAGGTGAGAAACTCTTCGTGTAAACTTTGCTAATTATGTCTTTTCTGCTTAGTGTTGAACTCTGAAGAGCCAGACATCATAATTGGCTCTCTGGGAATGACACATTTCTAACATTAGTAAATTTCATGTTAATTAGGATAATGATATAGGATTGTGACAGCAAAGTCTGTAGGGGAAATTTTACTGAAAGGGTGAAAACATGAAGTCCTGAATATCTTAGAAAATTTGTTTCAGAAAAACCTTATTACTGAAAGAAAAAAAAAAGTTAATAAAACTATTAAATTTCCAGCTTCCAATTTTAGACAAAGTTCAAGGTTAGATGAAAATTATAAAAACAACCGTAATTTAACAAAAGCAATTTGCACACTAAGAAACATTAGTCACATGAGCTTTAGCCATCGGTGACCAACCATGAGATCATGACCCAGTGTGGGGTTTCCTGATACGCAAATAAAAGAAAATCATTCAAAACTGATCATAAAAAAATATTTGAACATTGATTTAAAGTAATACAAAAATTTACAAAGTGAATGACAAGAAACTAAGATGTTCAGTCACATATACACCATTATCAAAAATTTAGTTAAGAAGAAATTATCTACATTTTAAAACAATTTGGGCTGAGAAAAAATGTGTACACCAAAATGTGTATGTTGATGAGAAGAGAGGGGTGGAGTGTGTCCCTCTTGCTAGCATGCGATGTGTATCAGAAAGTAGAATCACAGGTTCTGGGGCCTTCTAGAAGTTTTCTGATCAGTATCCATATTGAAAAATATGCTTCATCTTTCTCTAGCCCTTGTATTTTTTTTCTGGTAACCAATAAACCTTTTTTTTTTAACTGGCAAATGTGTATATAATAAAATAAACATGTAATAAATTTGTGGAAAAACATCAGCTATTTTTGATCACATTTAAAATGATATATGGGACTTTACTGAGCCTTTTTCCACTGGTTTTACATTTTAACAATGTCAGTGCATTTACATTTTATTCGGCCAAGACTGCAGCCCTTTTCCCAGTGATTATAAAACCATGGGGACAAGTTCCCCTACAATGTATATCATCACAACTGTGAATGTGATATTATTGAATATTTATTTTTCATATAAATTTAATAAAACTGAAATTGACTTTAGAAGGGTATATAACAAAAGAAGAGAAAAAAATATGACAGTTATTACATTTTAATTACATTAAAATATTAAAAATAAATGTACATGGAATAGAAACACCTAAGTACACATAATTTCTCCTGTTGTAAAGGAAATAAAAAAATTACTATGAAAAGCTCATAGTCAGTCATTGAACTGGACACAAGTACACAAAATGGATGATTTCCAAGGAAATATCTGCTCATTTAGACACAGCAGGGATAATGTCTTTGTGCCTGTTCCTTCGGAACATTTTCTTTACAAAGTCCTTGATCTCTGCTGTGTTCAGGGAGTACACTATGGGGTTCAGCACAGGGGGGATGACATATGAAAGACACGTGGTTATTATTCTGACATTGCGATTGACAGTCACAACAAACGTCGCCATGTCGATGCCAATTAAGGGCCCGTAAAACACTGACACCAATATTAAGTGGGAGAAACAGGTTTTTAAGGCCTTGATTCGCTCTTCCCATGATGCAATTTTAAACAAAGCCAACAAAATACTTGCGTAGGACAGAGCAATTAATGCCAATGGTAAAAAATAAAAAGTCCCTATGCAAAATGTTGCAATTTTGTAATTGACAGAATAGTCATTGCAAGCCAGTTTAAATACAGGTCCATGATCACAGAAGTAGCTATTAACCACCACGGAGTTACAGAAAGACAGTCTGGTGATCAGTGCCACCATTAATGTCATAATTGCTAAAACAAATAACCAGATCACTGTGATGATAACGGCCATTGAGGTGTTAGTGACAATGCTGTGGTACCTCAGAGGGAAGCATATAGCTACAAACCTGTCATACGCCAAAAGAGTCAGTGTGACTGACTGCATACAGAAAAAGAAAAATACAAAAAACATGTTCACCAAACATGCTTCATAGCCGATTTCTTGTGCATTAAACATAAACGTATCAATTAGTTTAGGGATGAGTGCTGTGCTCTCCCCCAGGTCAGCTACAGCGAGGGTAAACACTGCCATGTACTTGGGAGTGTGAAGACTGTGGACTACATAAATAATTGTCATGACAAACAGGTTTCCCAGCACAGCGACAATATAACAGAACAAAAGAAAAACATAGTAGTAAGTGACGTGTGGAATGTCTACAAAACCGTTGATGATGAAGAACGCAGGACGAACAAAACCAGTTGCGTTCAGGGACGACATCACAGCAGGACAACTGTCACCCGCTCAGCACTGGTCTCTGAATACAGACACATAAAAGTCGTTAGCTTTTAAAATATTGTCTGTCACTGCTCTGCTTGTTGCACAAACCCCTGAAAAACAATAACTAGGCACTCATCATAATCACTCACTTCCAAAATATGTAGGTCTGTCATTTAATTGCAATTTAGAGGAATTTCACTGTTTCAGTATTTACTTATCCTGGATTTTGTCAGCCACATGCATAATGAATGTTTTGTGTCAAAATTCATTAAATTGCTTAATATTGTTTTAGTAATAATAATAATAATAATAATAA